>JAODUG010038252.1:0-17561 GCA_027564795.1 Aphredoderus sayanus
TATCTATCTATCTATCTATCTATCTATCTATCTATCTATCTATCTATCTATCTATCTATCTATCTATCTATATATATTAGATTTATATATTAGATAAAGAAAATTACATTTTAAGATGTTTATGATTTTTATGTTAAATGACATTGCTATTCATCTACAATTCTTCCATCTAACTGCCGAGAAATATACCTTAGAGTATTCACATTCAACATTTCCTTCTTAGAATCACGTCAGAACAATATTTATCTGATTCAATGCAAGGACAGGACAGTCTGTTATTTACTGTCATGTATCCCATAAGCTACGCAGTCCATGGCTGCAGTGGCATATTGAGTGCGCATGGTGCAGAGACCACCCCTGTGTGGGGCAGCTCAGTGCTGGCCCCGGCGGGGCACGATCCGGATGGACGCGGTGCTGTCTCGGGTCATAAGGCGGGTCACCTGGTCCAGCGAGAGGCCGGCCACCGCCTCCCCGTTCACCTGCAGGATCTCATCTCCGACGCCCAGCAGACCCACGTAAGGGCCCTCGCCCCCACCGTCCCCCACTTTCTCCACATACACACCTGGAGGAGAGAGGCAGGCGGCACGATTATTTAAGGTACATCACATTCATATTATCTTTAATAGCATTATGAAACTAAATCAAACTGAACACTTTGTCAAATTAAAGACACAACAGCAGTCTTCAACATGATGTAATAAAAACATGTAGTTTTATTTTTCCAGTCGCTTTGACCCATTTCTCAATACCTTGGTCATATTTTCAAAATTCTTCACATAGCTTTCCTAACCATCTTACAGCAGTTAGTTTCACATAAAAATGCACTAAAACAAACATAACACCTCATAGTTCAAAATCAAATCACTGTATTCTTACACAAAACTAGCACAGGTTGTTGCCCAATAAGCATATTTTGTCACTCTTAAAACAATTTCCTAAACAACACTAACAACAGTACAGTATAGTACACAACTATTTCTACATGTACTATAAGATGTCCCCTTTTGTATAGATGGTAAGAAAACACCTGGTAGCTGTTCAGGTCCAATGGGAATCAGCTTCTGATTGATATAATTGTTCCATATAGTATTTAGTGTAGATTTTTAGATTTTGAATATACTTTTATATAGTATAACACTTTTGCTATAATTGCTATATTTTTCTATTTGGTGTTATGTTAGGTGTTAAACTTACAGTAATTTGCATACTTTACATACTTGAGTATGTAAAGGTGCAAATTGGCCTGTAGGTACGTAGAGTTTTGGTGGTGCTTGTGTCTGAGTGAGAAAACAATTTAAAAGATGTGTGAAAAATAAGCCACAATTTAGCCCACATACTGCTTCACTGTGTGAAGAGTTTTGAAAATGTGACCAAGATATTGAAAAATGGGTCCTAGCGATTGTATAAAAAACTGTAATAACATAAGGAAATAAAATAATAATAATAACAACAATAATAATGTACCAGTGTCAGGACGACCTTTGCCCCTCGAGATGACAAAGCCATAGGGTCCGTTGGGCGGTTTGGTGAGCTCCAGAAGGAGGGTTCCATCAGGGAAAGCCTGGGTGACCCTGCCCACTGGGCGCATCACTCTAGGGAGCACCTCCTCAGTAACCAGGGCACAGTGGAGCTCCTTTTGAAGACTTTCAGGGCTGTCACATCAGAGATGTTATTGTTTATGAATATGTATGATTATATTACTTATGTTAAGCAAGTGACAGAGATTGACTGGAATAAAAAAAAAAAAGAAATACAACTAAATTAGTTTTTGATAGTGTTTCTGTTTTTCTCTTTCTGATTCCCATATGCAAAACATACAACACGTGTGTGCATATAAGCACTGATGTTGTACCTGGGTGCCAGGCCATATGGTATCTGCACCTCTCCCAGGATTGTCGATCGTTCTGTTCTCCTTTCTAGACTCTGGACAGAGGACGTTTTGCGTAGCTGGGCCAGTGGCAACACCTAGTGGCAGATGGAAAGCATTACAGCAACCGTTGCAACTTCACTGTAGGTGTAAGGCAAATTCCTCGTTCAGCCGTTGGCACAATACGGTCTGGGCCAACAACAATTCCTCTAAATATAAGAGGATTGTATTTAGTAGTGCACACAATATGGCAGCCATATAATTGGCTTGTGTGTCTCTGGTTTATAACAGTTGAGTTAAGTGCACTCTAAGCAGTCTAAGTGGTTATTGACAATGGCTACTAAGCAGGAACTTGAATGGAACATTTAGAAATGCAGTAATTGTGCCTACAATGATACTACAACTTTCAGTTATGAAACACATTTGTTTTTGTTGGGAAACAAAACATTTTAATGATCCAAAGGGTTTGCACAACGATTATTAATAATTTGCTTTAAGGTGGAGGAAAAAAAGTATGTTATTTATGACAAACTAGATGTTGAAACTGGCATAAGAGAAACTCCGCAGCTTGTGTTATATTAGCAAAGTAAACATCTAAAAACCTACAACCTCAACTAGAAACATAGAGTATACTGTACAGTATAATGTGAATTCAAACAACTGGTAGCACCAGGACAGCACACTCTACAAGGTAATGGTCCTGTGTATCACTCCTTACCGGGTGTAACGTCTGCAGGGAGGGGGTCCGCTGTATGCGGATGGCAGGCGGTCTGCGGGTGGGGCTGGGGGAGGCGGAGCTGACCTTGGGCCCAGTGGGAACACTGAGCTGTTCCATGCTGCTCGACCGGCTCCCCTTCACTAGTCTGCCGACACTGTTTAAACCAATTGAAGAGAAGAAGCGGCGTAGGGAGAGCTTGGGCCGTCCATCGCGCTCTGCCATGGATTTCCTGTGAATGTGTGAGCCTCAAGTGGTTAGTGAACTAGACACAAATACACCACCCAGCAATGTGCCAATCAAAAAAGGTGAAACTCAAAGGATACAAGTAGGTGTAACACTAAACTAACACATCGAAAAATGTGTCAATAAAAAGCTAATGGCATTTAAAAGTGGCCTCAACAAATCCATGTTTTAATTAAGAATTTCTGCCAGAAGAGGGCAGCATGTGTTATTTTATGAAATACGCTGGTGTGTGTGCACTGTAGAACGCATTACTGTAACTGCAAAGGATTGTTTATTGTCTGAGTCATAACTGTACCATTGTTTTTCTAGAGGGGAAACTCCACCTTAATTTATTCACCCAGCTGAGACCCACATTTCTGCCAGTGTGATAAAACTTGACAAAGCTTGTTTTGTCAAGTTTAGTGCATTATGGTTGCATTGTTAGCAGTAAAAGTCCCAGTCAAGGTCTCAAGTCAATCTGTATAGTTTACTATACAGTTTATTCAGACAGAACATATTGATCTGCAATAGTTATTAGCAGGTTATGTTTAAAGACAGTGCTTCACCTGACTTTGTGGGGCGGCAGTGACACAGTTGGTCTCTGGTTGGAAACCCTTAGTGTTTTTAGAAACTTTGAGCTAACCCAAACTAAGAAGCTAACCCAAACAGCACTAGGTGACAGGATGGGTGACTTGCATGGCTGACACCACCATTGTGAATGGGTGAATGTGAGGCAATCATGTACAGCGCTTTGAGTGGCAGTAAGGTTAGAAAAGCCCTAGAAACTGTAGATGCATCCTATATACCATTTACTTCTCTCACCTTGAAACATCATCCTCCCACATGGCCTCGGCCTTTAGGTGCTCTGCTCTCAGCAGCTCAGCTCTAAGATCCTCAGACCGAGACAAGCCCAGGTTGCGTAGACCAGGGCGGCACTCTGAACCAGAGCCTGAGTCCCCACACAGCACCAGGCCTGCAAGTATAACAGGACATATAGGCCTGCAATTATAACAGGACATATTAAGTCTAGTCTATTCTTTACTCTGCTTTTCTAGTGTGCCAAAAATGCCAAAAAGCTTTTCTGTGAAGAAAAGCTCCTCAACTCTCCACATTCTCCTCTACTGCCATTTATATTGATCTGTGCATCATGTTTCACTATACATTAGTAACCAGTTGGCAATAGTATACACTGGAAATCTCACCTGTTCCATCTGGAGTGGTATTCCAGAGTTCGGCAGCCTGCAGATCAGGGCTGAGCCTGACTGAGGAGTACCTAAGAGTGGAGGGCCTGATACAGGGCACCAAGGTGGTGGCTGTGGACATCCCCTGTGTTGAGGCCATAGGGGCCTCTCTTCTTGACTCTGAGGAGTCCAGGCTGGCTAACTGCTGGGCGCCCCATTCACTTCCCACCTGACCCACGGCTGTACGGCTCTTTGAGCTCGACTTCAAGGCCGACTTTATGGGCAGCGACGGGGCCGGGGATCCCTTGAAGCTTCCGGAGGCCTCTGTCATATGGGGCTCCAGAGCTACGGGGCTACCGGGAGCAAAGGAGACGGCTCCACATGCACTGCCTTTGTTTCTGGGGTTGGAATTGCGCCGCTGGGCCCACGAAGGGCCATACGGGCCGTGACCGGACTCCAGCCGGCTCTCTCCTTTCCTGCTCCGTCTCCTCAGTTTGCCGAAGCCAGAGGTCCTCCATATTGTCCCACTGTCTTTATTTTCCCCCAACACAAAAGCCCCCGCGAAGGTGACTGTTAAGGGAGCTTTGGGACGGGTGCTTGCCTCTGGCTTGTTTGGAGGAACCCAGCGAGGCCCCATCTGACGTGGTAGGTCCTCTGGGTTGCCAGACTGCTGGGACTTGTTTCGTGGTTCTGAGGCCAGAGATGGTGGTTCCCTCACTATGGATCCACATGCTTCACATTTCTTCACCAACACTATGATCTCCTTTACCACTGTGGTGGGTTCACCACTGACATCGTCTTGTCTCTGTGAAGGAGACACTGAGGAAATTGTTTCATTTCTGCTTCTGTCTGAACCGCTTTCGGATTTACTCTTGGCTTTTTGATCCGCAGGTCGCCTGCGCTCCCGCAGCCTGTCCAAGTACCGACACTGCGCTTCCTTCTCTGATTCGTCCTCGAAGCGTACCCTTGTGGGTGAGCAGCCGTAGCGCCTCGACCGGTTTCCCTGGTCACTGTGGGAGGACTCTCGGGAATCGTCGGGAATGACAAGTGGACTGGACACAGATGGAGCTGACGCTTCTTCTTTGACTGGAACAACAGCCTCTTGTGGAGGGGGTGGGTTACTGGTTCCACCCTGCTGCCTTTTACTGCAGAGAATCAAAGGGGCTTGTCAGTGTTGTATCAGTATGAACAATATTTCTATGTGTATGCCGCTATGAATGGGCTTCACTCAAGTTTTGATGAATAGAAAGCTGTATAAAATCATCTATTATTAATAAGTAAAGAAAAGATATTGTAAATATATTGTAAATAATAGATTTATGTATTTAGAAATATTACAAATATATGCTGAAATATAGAATTATTTTCCATTTCGAAATGTTGCTGCAAATCATTTAATTTGTTTAAACTATGAAAGGATTGCGGATGCATATAAGTGTAACTTCACCCCAGCCTTAAGCCTGACTCCACCCACTGCACTATTAAAAAAAAACTAAGGTAAGGAGAACGGAGCTCAGTGGGAGTCAGGGAGGAGCTGATGTGTGGGGGGGGGGGGCTCTGTGAATGTGAGATGAAGAGTTGCTGGCTGCTCAGCCTCTTTCAGCATACTGTATTTTGAAATGAGAGTGGTTTCAAGAAACTCCTGGCACATCCGTTGCCCCAATCAAGGGCGGGGCTGTGGGAGTTGTGTGGCCCGCCTCAGAGTAGAGGCTGTCCCTTTGAGAACCATTGCATTGACCAAAGTAAAATTCCAATATTTGTATTCACTCAGCAGCTGAGAGACAATAAAACTAAAATAAGGATATGCTCTGGCCTATAAATATTATGGTATTACTGTATAGCTAAAGAAACACAACACAAGAAACACAAGAAACTCAACTAAACATATCTGTGACAAAAACATAAATCGATGAGGTGAAGCTACAATTTCCCCTTACTGCAGTTGCCTACTGTAATCTATGCATCATGCAGTAATGTGGAAAGAGTACCTAAACAATTTGAGAAAGACATTTCTCCCCACTGCCATTTCATAGTATTAACAGAGTACTTACTACCCTTGTTGTTGTGACGCTGTATGAGTATTTTAAGCTTCTTACTTTCATTAAAAAGTATAATTTCACTATAATAGCCAAAGGCTGTGGACTATATTACTTCTGTTGTGCAATTATGAATGTATAATACCAGTGTTCCTAATACTGCCTGGTGTGGATCCTTCCCACTGACATAAGAGGGGATTTCAGGAATAAAATAACCATAATAGCGACCAGCGACGGTGTGTTACGTAAGCACCATTACATAAGTGGAATAATGTCCCTAACATCTCTATGGAACATGTGCCTGTGTTTGCAATGACATAGCTGCAGTATGGCTGAGACTCTACACTCACTTATGGTTATATAACACCAGCATTGGGAAACTAAAGACCGGAAGAATAAATGAGAAGGAAATGATCGATACCCAAGAGACACAACCACAGGAAGCAATTGAAATAGACAGCTTTAGTGGGAACTGCGGAATGTTTTTAGAAACAACAACAACAATAAAATGATAATAATGAAGCCCCATATAATGTTAACATGCACGTGTAGACACACACGTGTGCACACATGTACAGTACACACACATGGGCAAAGGCATATGAACATGCGGGTGCAGATGGACAGAGATGTCTTGCAGATGCAGGAGACCTACGTGTTGGATCTCGGGTCAGACTGCGCACGTCTCTGGGGATGATTAGAACGAGCCTTGAGTCGGGCGCGCTCCAGAAGACGCTTGGCTTGCTCATGCCTCGGGCTCAGAGGAAGCTCGTCTGTGATTACAACTAGCAGACTGTAAAAAATATACACAATATATAATAAAGAAAATGTAATACCCGAAATTCAATTCAATTAAACAAAACTGAATTATTAGTGAAATGCATTGCTGTCATTGCAACATTGCTACAGCATTGCTCATGTGTTTTCATGTTTGACCCGCTAATTGCACACGGCATAAGGTCTTTGATGCAGCTTGTCCAACTTGGTGACATAAGAGACATGGGCAGACGTAACAGTAAATTGAGCTGCATCTTCCTAAGCCATCTTATGTAATATGAGATGGACAAGACTGGGGGCGTGGCACTGGTGGTAAGTATCCGTCATCCATCATATCCATCCATCCATAACATCCAACAGCTTAGCTGCACTGCACTGTGCCTTGCCAACTGTAGCCTACTCATCTTTATCCCCTGGCCCAGTGATAAAGATAGCATGATCCAGCTATGTGGATTATCCCTGTAATGGCCTGTGAGTGATTTATTCTCTAATGTGTGCTAGGAGAGGAAGTTATTGTGTTTCTAAAGATTACACCTTGTAGTGTCCATGCTCTACCCCAACACTGTGGAACAGGTGTGATATCATGAATGTAAAACACTGCTCGTCCTTATTATATCACACACCTCTGTATTAATAGGACTTTAAGTTATAAATATTGTGTGAATAAGGGATATAGTTATGATGATATGATGATATAGAAAATTGTTATTATTGCTGTAGCTTCATGACATATCTCCTTCATTATTGCCCAGATAATACATCTGCTTTGTTGTTTGTTGTACAGACCCTGAAGAAGGTTAAAACGGATTGTGTTCAAGAAACTTATCAACAGTGATCTTGGTTATGTATAAAATATATGTTGACATGTTACATAAATAGGAGGTTACATAGCAAATGATTGCTCACCTTGAGGGTTCATGTTTTTGAGTGAGAGTGCTTGAATCTGAGTCATTGTCCAAAACCCCACAGGTGTCTGAATGAAAAACAAACAAGCATATTAACAACAAACAAAAATACAATAATTGTTTTACTGAAAATCAGGTGATATCATCACTCAGATAAAAGGTCATCATTATTGTTTTTATATTATATTATATATGTTATATTATATGCATAGAAATAAAATAATAAACCTACAGATAAAGATTACAGATAAACCTAATCTGTAACACAGCACCACCAGTGTCACTGTGAACTGAAAAACTAAAAAATAAGTGGAACCATTCATTAGCATTAACAAGAATGAAAGTACCCAATTGCTTAACATTACCTATTTATCTTACCATGATCATTGCGTTGAGCCAACCATACTGCAAATGCAAATACAGCACTCAACAAAATGATTACACTGCACAATTTACTGTACAATAAACATGCAAATAAGGTAATCAGAGCTTATAATGATCATAAGAATTTTCATTCCCCATAGGTTATCCCTAGCCGTACATTCCTATGAACGCAGAGGGATTACGCGCCCAACAGAAGGAGAGGGAGGCAGGTTTAACTGAGCAATGAAGCAATACAATATGATTATATAACCATCATCTGTCTATTCCTCTATATGGCACAACAAACACACAAACTGCACATACTCGGTACTGGATGCAAATAAACATGTAGGCTATGAGATAATGATCCTACATGCCAAAGTCATGAGCAAAAGCAAAAACACTCCCCCCAGTGACTGCTATAAATAGCATCACTCACATTGGTTTATCTGACAGCTGGTCACCTGCAAGTCAGAAAGACAGATTCTATACATTTATAGTATTTAGGCAACATCTCTACCGTGTACTCCCTGTGGTCAGCATCATGAGCAAATGCGTAAAAGTTCCCATTTCAGACAACTGAAGCTGGATAATAATACTCCAAAACGTCTAAGCACCATTGCAGCATACCCTCTGAACAGTGAACATCTTTTAACCTTTCTGGCTGACATGTTGAATAAACACAGACTGTTGCTTTGATACCATACGCCTAATCCCAGAGAGGCCTACCTTTACTATCCACACTGCGTCTCTCATCACCGCCACTGCGTCCTTTCTCTTCTCTGCTGAACTTTTGTTGTCTGACCTTTGACCTTGCACCAGCCCTGTGCTTCACCTTTACACCCTCATCCAGGGACACTACCCCACTTTGGGAGGACAAGCTCTCCAAGCTGCCTGACTTGGACATCACCATGATGCCGTCCGGTCTTCCCTCCTTGTGCTCGTGCCGATCCAGGAAACACTCCAGACTGTCCGAATGTTTGAGTGCCAGCGGCGTTTGAGCGCCGGCGTCCCCCGCGTTGCTCCAGGCCTCGGCCTTGTCGGCCGTGGGCCTTCCCTGGGGCTCGGCCACCGCTATGGTCGGCGCGCAGGCCTTCCCTGTGGGGGAGCTGTGTGTGCTGAGAGGGCCAGGCCCGCGGAGGAGCAACGTCTCCGGGCGCGCTACCCTCCAAAAGCCCTTTGGCGGCGCCCAGTGTCTGGACGAAGAGGCAGAGGCACTGTTGACGGGCGAGGGTGGGCGGGGGGAGGGGGGGGAGGAGGAAGAGGAGGCAGTGAGCAGTGGAGGAGGAGGTGGGCCATCTTTGCTGCTGCTTGAGTTGTCAGGCAGGTTCTCCACACTGGCTCCCTCCCCGTTGCCCCGGCGCTGACCCGAGGCGTAACCGAAGCGGCCCTCTCTTCTTTCCCACGCCTCTGCCCCGCTCACCAGCTCCGCTTGTGACCCAACGGGAGGGCTGTGGATGTCCAACCTCACCTGCACCGCCACCTCCTCCTCTTCCTCGCTGCTGCTTGAGTTCCTCACAGCGTCCGGCCTCCAGGTGTGGACAGGAAGGTACGCTTGCCCCTTGCCATGGGCCCACTGTCCCGGCGGCACCTGGGACGAAGCCTGCCTCTCTGCCTGGTTCTCCGGTACCTCTGTGTCCGCCTGCGTTCGCTCCCTCGCTCTCTCCCTCCCTCTCTGCCTCCTCTGTGTCAGAGCTTTCACCTTGGTCTGGAGCGCGTGCACGGCAGAACTTGTGGGAAGGGGAGATGAGGAGCACAATGGGAGGGAGGATGAAATGGCCTGAAGATCAGGGTTGGAGAAATGGCTCCGATTCCCAAGAGCCACACAGGGGGCAACTGAAGGTGGAGGTGAAATAATGGGGAGAGAAGTTTCTTGGATATTATTCACCACAACCTCTTTCTCCATTGGCTGGCCAAGGAGGATATAATTGTCTGGAAGGGTCCTTTAGATAGTGAGATAAAAAGGTAATTATTTGTATAGAAAAACTGCTGATAATCTTTAGCATTCATTAAAACACTACTGCATATCAATGATCTAGTAGTAGTGGCCTACATTTTTACTATCTGATATAAAGTGCTCCTGTTATCTATGATTACTCCAAAGGGCAGAGGATAATCCTTTGAAATGAAAATAAGGAGCTGCTGCAAGCTGCAGTTGCTTATATTCACCCCTTATTATTAGAAATGTCCCTATACACATGTATATTTTTATATTTTGTAAATTAAAATAAGGAGTTAATATTGCATATAACGTTCACCACGAGCTACCTTGTACATATTATAATTTATTTATAAATATAACTGGAAATTAGAAAATATTCTACTTTATTCAAATTAATCGTTTATGATAACATAATTGCATAGAACATCAAATAGATTATTTTATTTAGTATTTCGCTCGATGATCGCAGATTAATATAAATTGATAATACGATTGACAAAACATATAACTGAATATATTCCACTATGAATTTCAGCGCTAATTTGAATACTGAGCAACGTGTATCTTACCTTGTAAGTTAGTGGGAAAATGTTCTTCTGGGAAAATGTGATAAACATAAGAAAGTTATGTCCAGCGTCTGCATCTACTTACGGGAGAATAGGCTACACAAGCACAATATACTAAAACATGCAACGTAGACACATTGCACCGCGCATCCTCAGACCGTTATAACATGAAAGGGAAGGATCAACTTTCTTCTTTGCAATAAAAAAATGATCCTCTGTTTTGATGCAGCATATGTTTTGTTTTTGCTTGCACGACTACCGGTCCAAGCTTTGTGCCGCGACTGGCCCAGTAATCCCTTTAGAAATCAGAGGGATTAGACAAAAATGGAAATGCATAGAAAAAATGCGCGCTTCACCGTCCATGCCACGCAAACTAACTGTAGCTGTTGACAAAGCACACAGAGCAGGAGTACGAGTATCGAAATATTTGTATTGTATTTGTGTATTTGTATCAATACAATATTATTGATACTACATTTCAAGTAATATCCTGTCTTTCTGTCTCACTTGCTGGATTGGATGGACAGGGTGCCTCCAGATGTGTCAAGTGACAGCTGCTTTTCCGTTTGGGTTCTAGGTTACGCAGTGCCTCTATCTGCCGAGAGAGGGTGGCATTGATCCTCTCTCTCTGCCCCCCACCTCCTCTCTCTCTCTCGCACACACACACACAACTTGCTCAGCTAGCTGTAACCGGCTAGCGACTTGGTTTTCGCGTTGACACCCTGTACCCTCCCCACCTCGGCAGCAGTAAAGCTGCACAGTCGACATGGCGACTAAGAAATTACCACATACTTTTCCAAAAAAGAGATGAAAATCTTCCAAGTACTTTGGAATAAGTGAGTACTTATATTGAGAATATGTTAAATGTATAAATGTAACCTGGTCAGTAACAGTTTCATATGCTGCTTTATCTTACATTAACGGCGCTAGTAAATTGCTAACTATTAGCATCGACTCAATGCCACCAAGGCTAAGGGTAGTGCGTTAGCATTGTGTGGTTTCTGCATTGAAATATAACTTAGCATTGTCCAATGTTGGCCATTTGATTCTAACGTGAATTTAATTGTGTCATCTTAGAATACATTTTATTTTATGTCAGATGCCTTGCTAAGCAAATTTTGGTTTAAGTGTTACATAATCTTGCTATATCAAGTCAAATGGCTACGCTTTTATCGTGTCACTGTTCGTCTTTATTTCCTTAACTAAATCACTAAAACGTTGCACTTAGCTCTACTGTTAATATAACAGACCTATAGAGACTGCAGTATGTGGATACTTTTCACGCTGCTGGCATCTGCCGATATTCGCTTGTGTTAAACAATTTGTTTTTAATGTACTGTACAGTAACGATTCTAGCTAACCTGTTTGCGAACTAGCCACCCATAGCACATCTTAATAAATGCAAGCTAGTTTAGCTTTGGCTAGCTGTGGGCTTGTAGTGGGTTCGAAATTTGTTTATGCGGAAGTAAGTCTAGGTTTATTAGGATAGCCTAATAGATATGAGTGCTAGTCTGGTTACTGTGATTAACAGTTAACCAACAGCTATAAAGACGTGATGGTAATGTGACCCAAATGTTAATCAGAGGCTACTGTTAAATGGCTAACGTTGGCTAGTATTTATCAAGTTACCATAGAGGTAACTTGCTAACGGCTAGCTTCTCCAAGACCCTTTGTCCATAATCGTAGCGACTACCATTCGTGTTAGTAGGCCACAGAGAAGTTGTTTTGCTATTTATCGGTTGTGTAGAATTTAGTCAACACTTACCTGCAATGTTGCAACACATTTCTCTTGGTTTTCCGTTTTACTTTTGCTGTTAAAATGGCATACCGGCGAACTCTAGTGCTATTTTAAATATGAATCAACAACAAACTCCGTATTTTGTGGTTGCACATTCATTCGGGTGTTTGACTTAACATTTACGTTTGTTTTCGGTTATGTACAAATTCCAGCATCAAAACAGTTTCTGCTCTAGTAGCAAGTACCTTAAAAAGGGATTTTCTTTGTGTCTATTACTGACATGAAGGCAGATATTCTAATGTTCTTGTATTCTCTGTTTTGTTTGCAGTATCCATCACGTGATGTGATCCAAAATCCACAATGTGTGAAGACCTTTGAGAACAATTGAGTTCGGAAGAAAATTTTCTTGATTCCAGTGGAATCTTCATATATATATACATATATATTATTTTTATTTTTTCTCAGTAAAAGCATAGATAAACGTACATACATTAACCCCTCTAACCCTGACATAGTCCTTTCACCATCTAATCATGCCAGTGCAAGCCCCACAATGGACAGAGTTCTTGCAGTGCCCAATATGCACACAAACGTTTGAGGAGACCATTCGTCGCCCCATCAGTTTGGGCTGCGGACATACTGTCTGCAAGATGTGCCTGAATAAGCTGCATCGCAAGGCTTGTCCCTTCGACCAGACAGCCATCAGCACAGACATTGAGCAGCTACCTGTCAATACAGCCCTTTTGCAACTGGTGGGAGGACAGGTGAGTTGTGTGTGTATGAGAGAGCCAGAGATGACTGTTGAGGTATGCAAACTCAGCCTAATGCTATCTCGTGAGGGTACATGCGATTCAATGACTGCAATTATTTTATTGCATTATGTCATAGTGTATGCAATTTGCTGTATTTATTTTCAAACGTTTCATGTTGTACTTTAACAGCAGACACATTGTAAAAATGCATTTTTCCCAAACCTTTCCCATGTGTAAACAATGGCCATGAGTAAAGAAGAGTACTTCTTTATTCATTAATGTAGTAATATATTTATGGCATGGTATGGGTTTAAATGGCAGTGTCTGTAGAAGAAATTACATTTGAAAAGTGTTTAAATTGTCTTTTATAATTCACTTCTCACTTCAAATTGTGTTTATCTACTTGGGGCTGGTACTGTCCTTTTGACTGAGAGAAGCCAGTGTAGGCATAACTACCAAGGGTGTGGCATAGCTGATTGTATTATGGCTTTGTTGGGCAGTTGCCAAGGATATCCTAACAGTGAATTCGATGACGTGTTTTTGATAACTCTTGTGTAGGCTATAGACTGTGTAGCCCTGCCAGTTCTATGATTACTTTAATTACTAGTATTCTCTGTCTAGTCTCATAAATGTTACCATGGTGAAATATATTGGAGGTGTATTTTAGTTCATTTGTTTACATGAAATGGGCTGTAATTCTCAATGTATATACAATATATTGGAAACACAATGACTTTACATCTTTGTTTTTTATTCAGAGGAAATGCGTAAAAGAGCATAAACTTCTTAGGTTTGTGCCTTTGGTAGTAGTTGTGCATTTTGCGACCTTTGGTTGCTAATACCTTCCATTGTTGCATTGGGCAATCCAGGAACCGTTTGATGGCATTTTGTAGACATCTTCCTGTATGTACAGCACAGAGCTGCTGAACAAATTAGTTCACCCAATGACTAATTGTATAAATATTACGCTGTTGTAAATAGCCCATGGCAGGGCCAATTTCAACATTGTTGTTCTGCCCCAGGTTCCCAAGGCCCAGCCAGTTACCTTGATCACCTGTCCAAAGGACTCGCAGCACTATGAGGAAGCCAGGCAATGTGTAGAGGAACTTGCCTTGTACCTCAAGCCCCTCAGCAACACCAGAGGTACAGTATTTTTATTTTGCTCTTCCTTTTCTTTTCTGTACACTGACATGAAGCCAATGGTTTACCAGTCCTCTCCCATCTTCTTGCTAGGTGTGGGTCTGAGCAGCACAGCCCAGAGCATGCTGAGTAGGCCCATGCAGAGGAAGTTGGTAACATTAGTCCATTGTCAGCTGGTGGAAGAGGAGGGCCGTGTAAGAGCCATGAGGGCAGCCCGCTCCTTGGGCGAGCGCACGGTCACTGAGCTTATCCTTCAGCACCAGAACCCACAGCAGCTCTCCTCCAACCTGTGGGCTGCTGTGCGTGCTCGTGGCTGTCAGTTCCTGGGTCCAGGTAAAGGGTTTCCTGTCAGTTGTTTGGGAGAGACATACAAGGGGTCCAACTTAATGTTAGGTCAAGTGAAATGTTTCATTTTTATTTTTTTTATTTTTGGGACATGAATATTAGTTTTATTTGTGGTTTGTGTGCATCATTTCACAGCCATGCAAGAGGAGGCTCTGAAGTTGGTTCTTCTTGCGTTGGAGGATGGTTCAGCTCTGTCAAGGAAGGTGCTGGTTCTCTTTGTGGTTCAGAGGCTGGAGCCACGTTTCCCCCAGGCCTCTAAGACTAGCATAGGCCATGTGGTGCAGCTCTTATACCGGGCTTCTTGCTTCAAGGTAAGACTAAGTTGCAGATGCTAAATGGTCTATTGTAATCCCTATGGTGTATTGGGTATTACTGTCCTGGCAGCATTTATAACAACTGTTCCACCCAATAGAAACCAAAGCACAATTAAAACATTTAGTGTTTTTCTTCCTGGTTAACTAGGTGACTAAAAGAGATGAAGATTCATCCCTGATGCAGCTGAAGGAGGAATTTCGCACCTATGAGGCCCTGCGGCGTGAACACGATTCTCAGATCGTTCAGATCGCCATGGAGGGGGGTCTGCGCATTGCTCCAGACCAGTGGTCTTCCCTGCTTTACGGAGACCAGTCCCACAAGTCCCACATGCAGTCTATCATAGATAAGGTGATTGTTGCTTTTTATATGTACTTTTTTGTGTGAATTGAAAGTATTTAACTGATTAGTAAACAATGCATTTTTGCTTTTGGTACAGTTGCAGACGCCAGCCTCTTTTGCCCAGAGTGTTCAGGAGCTGACCATCGCTCTACAGAGGACAGGAGACCCAGCTGAACTGAACAGACTGCGGCCCCACTTGGAGCTACTGGCTAACATTGATCCCAGCCCTGGTAAGAAACAAGGGGCTTGTGGGGTTGTGCTCATAACCGGCGTGGTGTGAATCTTAACTTGCCGCATCTAATCCGTGGCAATTCCTTTCCCTGAATACAATCCCACCCCTCCCAAATAAATACTGAAAGATATCTGGGTTAGCCACTGTACTCCAGTTGTGCCAACTCCTGCTCATTTTTCAAATATGCCACTCTTCCATGACTACATACAGTATTGGGTGGTGGATGAGTCATGCAAAGCATACCGGTAGCATGGGAAACTTGAACATAAAGCCCTGATCGCTAGCCCTGTTCCACTTCTGACCAAGTGCTAAGTTATCAACACTCAGTTTTTTTCTGCTTCTTTTCCCTGTTGTCTACCCAGATGCTCCCCCTCCTACATGGGAACAGCTGGAGAAGGGGTTGGTAGCTGTGAAAACAGTGGTACATGGCCTGGTGGATTTCATCCAAAACCACAGCAAGAAAGGAGCTGACCCACAGCAGGTTGGAGTTGAGGATTAGCCATATAAACAGATAAAACGCGTTAATGAATTAATGAAATGTACATGAACTGTCCAGCAGTTCCATTCAGATACAAATTGTTCTGCAAGTCAATAGCTAGTTGGTCTGTTCAGATTGTTATGGTCAATTAATAGATGCAAAGCAAAGGTGCAAATCATTAACTATCACGAAAGCAGAAAACAAATGAGTTAAAGATCTCTCTCTCTCTATCTCACTTCTCCTTGATGTCCCTGTTCAGCCCCCCCAGCACAGTAAATACAAGACGTACATGTGTCGTGACATGAAACAGAAGGGAGGTTGTCCTCGTGGGGCCAGCTGCACCTTCGCTCACTCTCAGGAAGAGCTGGAGAAGTAAGGCTATAGAGTCCTCCAGCCCCACACATCTGTGAGGCCATGTCTGCATCAGTAACATGCCCCCCACCCCTCCCCAGGTACCGTAAGATGAATAAGCGTCTGGCGGCTCGCCTGCCCGGCTCTGGGGGCCTGATGCCCGACGATGGCATCCCTCTGGACGTGGTGATGACCCGTAAGACCTCGCCTCTCACCAACGGGAGCGGCGCGCCCAAGCTCATCGCCCGCGGCACCGACACAGGCGGCTACGAGCTCATCTGTAAGCCCGCCAAGATGGACGGCGGGAGTCCCAGTGCCCCAGGATCCCCCCCCGATTCGTGAGTGCTGTTCATTGGCATAGCTTAAATAAATATCTTCTCCTGCATGCTTTTTCCACAGCCTTAATATTTGTTTTCAAAATGTCTGACTCAATCGTGTTGACAGCCTGGATTCATTGCCCAAACCCGGTATGCCCCTGCCGCCCCACGCCCACCCACGGATGCCAGCGGACCACCTCTCTGGTGTGAAACAAATGCCAGTGGTGCAAAGGGGGTCTGCCATGTACCCCCAGCAGCAGCTGCCTGAGATGTACTACTCGGACGCTCGGCCGCTGCCTTCTGCTTCCCAGTACGAGCCGTCGCAGTACTCCCCAGGTGAGCCTGCGTGGCGTGCTCCCATTGTGTGCCAGTGTGCACGGCGAGGTACTGATGATGCGTCTGCCTTCCCAAGGTTACCCGTACCAGCAGCAGCCGCAGTACATCCCTCGGAGCTACATCCGCAACCCCCCGCCCCAGAGTGAGGGGGCGGGGCCTCCGTACCAGGAGGCCCCGTACTCTGGCTACGGCCCCCCAGAGCGCCCCTACCAAGCCCCACACTCAGGTCCCCCGTTCTCCTACCCTCCGCCGCCGCACTACGACACCCGTGGCCGCCACGGCCCCTATCCAGGCCCCCCGCCGCCCCCCCAACCCTACCACTCCCAGAGCCCCGCGCCCCTGGACATGCCCCCTCCGTCGGCGGGACACGTACTCCCTGGCTCCCTGTACCACCCTGAGCCCCCTGCACGGGACAGGTACCCACAGGAGGGCTACTACCAACAGAACACTCACCCACCACCCATGAGGACTTTGGCTAGGGTGAGTTTCACAAGCATGCAATTCTCCTTCTGTCCACAAGGTGGCCTGCTTTTTGTTTTGAAGCTTGGGGAGCTGTTAACCCTTGTAATATAGTATTTAGCCACACGGCGGCGCCATCTGATTGTGTATGATTTGTGTGTTTTTCAATTGTCATTGCTGAG
>JAODUG010038291.1:0-13330 GCA_027564795.1 Aphredoderus sayanus
AGTCAGGGCCAAGCCAGCGTACAGTGCATGGCTGGCCCCACAACAAGTCATGCTGTATCAGACAGACGATCACAATGTCTCCAGATTAGGTCGACAACAGCACACTATCGCCTTTGGTTGCCATCGGTTTCTGTCACACACACACACACAACGTGCAGTGTGACATGACTAACTGCTCTTACAGCGCCGTGATTCAAAAGTTCACGCAGCAGCAGCAGCAGCAGCAAAGGCTGGGAAAGGGAGCTATTGATCCCAGCGTTCATCCAATTATTCACACCATATATCAGGTAACGGATATCGGCACCTCCTTTCAACATGCCAAATCTTAACTGGCTCATGACAGGCCTATGTGATATTATATGGAGTTAAGTGGGTTTAAGGGAGCAATGCTAATCCCATGGTGTCAGAATGCCCAGAGGGTCAAAATGTCCCCCTCCCCTTCCTACCACAATGTTTACAGCCTCAAACCAATGCCCAAGGGTTTTAGGATTAATAACCTGGCAGGCTGGCACTCATGCATGAGGCTAACATGGGCCGAAGAGAAATCCCACCGGATTCAATGTGCTCCTATTAGCGGAGAAGCTAAAATAGGCATTCGTTAGCGCAGGGGCCCATAGATACGGTGATAAAGCAAGGCACACAAGACAATAACAAATTGCCACCGGTGAACACCATGGCCTATGTGAGGATGTGCACAGTAGCGAATATGAAAACACACACACACACACGCATGCAATCCTCGGTGCCACATGTCTATAACCCAGCATTCTGTTTCCCTGTTTCCATTACTTTGGTGTCACAGTGGCTTTATCTCCCTGCGGGGCTGACAAGCACTAATGGTTTGCCTGCAGACACCGCAGCGCACCACAACAGGTAAACACCTGGACGTCGGCTGAACAGAGAACCTATAGGCACACGTACAGTGTTGTATATGCTCTATACTGTACGTGTCCATACACAAGAGTTGGAGAGTGGAATAGCACACTGCAAGTTGAGCAGATAGTGAAATGGCCCTTGGGGCTGAGTTTTGAGAGAGAGGCCTTAGAGTCTGTGAACCCTACCGGATAGCCCTCTGTTTTCTTCTGGCACCACTTCAGAAGCGCGTTCCTCTTAGATCCTCCATACTCCCGCGCCAGCGCAGCCAAGGGATCCTTTCTTTCAACGCTGTCGCCACGGGAACACGTTGCACCAGATAGCACACAGAGAGAGAGAGTTATGTAATGTAGCTAATGATCTCCATTATTGGCTTTATTCATGTTTTTAAACCTCAGCCCACAGCATACTGTAAACACAAAGAGTTTTGGTGACACTTTGTTTCATGTAAAGTATCTTTCGAGATACTTTACATACTTAATTTGATGTGCTTTAATGTGAGATACCGCTGAGAAGGTTCATTTATATGGCTATTGGGATCAGGTTTTTGATCCAAGCTCTTCACAATACTTACATAAGATCCTCTTATGTACAGTAAGTGGGTAAGAAGAGTATGTATGTACATACATATTAAATGGCAGCCTGTTTAGCATTACATTTGTATCATCCTTAGTAAATCTAATTTTCCTTATACTGGCTGAGCCGCTATGGGCATTAGGAAATAACATATGGTTGTTGTGAGGTAAAACCTCAGCAATTCTAATTTTAGCAATGCCTCTATTTGTATTTTAATTAATGATCTGGCCTCTGATATCCTTTGCGGTCTTGGTACAGTAGATTGAGCCAGTTTCCTGTCACTAGTGTAAAGGAAATCAGGTCAAAACCTCTTGTACTGTATGTTTTTGCAAAACAGTTTCTCAATCTCAGAGAAGCCTATTCAGCTTTATTCCATGCAGATTTTAATTAGCCAGCATTTTCTTAGCGTTCAACAGTGGCATTACATTCATGGCGCAGCGTGTATCCTGTTTCATTCCTATACTGTGTCCCTTCTGGAGGTCCAGCCCAGGCTCCCCTGGGCTAGCGTCAGAGCCAGGGCCATGGGAAGATGACATGGATGCAGCTCAGTACGGTAAACATTTCACACGTCAACATCGAGGCTCTGCTCTGTTTATTTCATTATTCCTCTGTTTAAGGCTTTGTACACCCTGAGCCTTAGGGAAACTGTCAAAACTACGGCTGCAGATTCCAGGAGAGTCATACATGGGCCAGAGAGCAAACAGAAAAGGTCTGGTGTGCTCTGAACAAACAATACTAAAATAGTGGGCAACACTCCAATATCATGCCGTCCTCAGAGCACGTAGAGACTTGTGTCAAGAGTTTCAGAAACAAACGCTGTTAACGTACATTAAACTTTATTTTTTTCCTAAGGGTGTTTTGGAATATTAAATCAAACATTGGGCTTGCGTAAATGAAAACTAAAGTTTTTTCATTTCATTATTTCATATTCATAAATATAAATATTTATTAATATGGAATAACTTTTTAACTAATAAAAAGTATGGTTAGCGATATAGGTAAATTACTTATATCGCTAAAGTCCAGTATTCTACCACATTCTATGCCGTGTCCTCTGACCTCCTGTAAGAAGTCATTGGACAGACAGACAGATACCTCCACATATGGTAAGGCCAACAATCTGACCATACTGTAACGGCCCTGGCAGCCATTTAAGAGCCTTTCAGACAGACTTTAACGAAGGAATGGAGGCCACCCTGACCAGAGCTTGCTGCTGGCTCGACCGTAGCTGAAGGATGCAGTGCGTCCACCAAGGGCACCGGGGGTCTTGATGACCGACTCCAAAGAGGGGCTCTTCCTCATAAGGCTGCTAGGCTTCAGGTCATCCCCACATGCCGGCAGCTTATCTGGGAGGAAACACAGGAAGAGAAATTAATGACGGGAGGTCAGAGGAGGGTTGACACAGAGAAAGGGTCTCCACTGAGGTGTTCACCTCAGTATGTTTTTGA
Source organism: Aphredoderus sayanus (assembly GCA_027564795.1). Classification (NCBI taxonomy): domain Eukaryota; kingdom Metazoa; phylum Chordata; class Actinopteri; order Percopsiformes; family Aphredoderidae; genus Aphredoderus; species Aphredoderus sayanus. Next base: position 2,898 of record JAODUG010038291.1, read on the forward strand.
GAAACAATCAGAACAATGGCGGATGAACACTGAATTGGTTCCAGTCTGGGAACAATATCATTTTGGATGTGAACAAGACAAGTTTTGACGATCTATTCGCCTACTACAGTAAGGATTTTGAGAAATGCAAGAGCTTGTGGCTGAGCCTTGCTTAATGTTTACATCTATGGAGAAAAGGGGGGGTGAGCACTCACTTTCCATCATGTGACCACGCAAGCATTTTCAAGTGAACACCGTGGCATAATTTCAATCATTTGAGGCCATACTTTGCCAGATTTTGACACGATGTTTATATAACTGTATGACATGTACCACTGCATTAAACTAGATGTGACATTTCAACTCACCCTAGTGCTGCGTATTGTGTATACAGTATGTCTATAGTGACATAGCTGTTGCAAAGATCATCATATTGTGTAAATGACTCACGGCAACAGTTTACAGACAACAGTCTTATATTGTTTGAACAACCATAACTATCTCACATACCAGGATGAGAGAATTCCCCAAGGTTAATTCTTCTCTCCAACGTCTTTGACAGCGGCTTGATGTACGAGTGCCTCTGCCCGAAGAGCACACAACAAAAAATAAATAAATAGTTGGCACCAGGATGTTTTTCAAGGAAGAAAAAGGACCCGGAAACACTGATAGATACCTGCATTGGAGAGATGGCAGCAGCAGGTGCAGTGCGGACAGGAATCCCACTCAGTGGGCTTCTTGGTGAGGATAGCATTTGGGTTGTGTGACCAGGTCCATCTGATAGACATTAATGTGTTACAGTGTCAAAGCATTAGTGGCAGTGTCGTTAACATAGAGCTGAATCAACTGAAAATACACTGTTATTACCACAAGTTGTGTGTGCGTGTGTCAACCGCATACATTCTTAACAGGGTGTGAATATTTCCAATGAGGAAAAGAAAGTGTCTTCACTTGCCAGTATAAATATTGCCTTTCACACAACATCTCACATTCTTAATGTATAATCCATGGCCATCACTCTCTCTCGTGTGTGCGTGTGTGTGTGTGTGTGTTGGTGGTCGCTATATGCTCACTTTGTCCAATGTCAAAGGATTGAATGAGAGATTTGACGGTAGCACCAGACTCTGAGCGATCATCTCCATTGGCATCAGTGGCTGAGGTCTGAGCCACGCAAATGCCAGATGAGTGGATGCTGCCTTCCGGGTCCGACACAATGCCCTCGACACCTCGGGACCTGAGACAAACATTTTGAGCATTGCACCAACCTGTTATAATGAAGTGAGGCTGAAGCAAGGTAATCCAAGAGCAAGGCACAAAATAAGGGATTACCAGTAAAATTACCGTAAGACATTACTCGGCATGAAGCTGTATCATATTGACTAAGCATTTGTGGAAAGTACTGCAAGTCAACTTACTGTATAGCACTTTTAACGGGCATTAGTCACAAAGTGCTTCACAATAGAAATAATGGCAAATAAAGAAATGCATTAAAAAATACAATTCTATAATACAAGTCCAAATACTGACAATTCCAAAATTGTCAATATTTTCCATTGTTCCTGTTCCTCTAGTGAACATTGGACTTTAGAGTGATTCAACTCGGCTAATCTGATGGATAAGAAAGGAATGACAGGTTAAGCATTCATTTGTTGTCAGATGTTGTGCTCATATTAATCAGTGTGGAGACAAAATGGACTGCAGTATTATTTATTGAGTTGCTTTATAAAAAGAAAAGAAAAGATAAAAGAAAAACACATTTCTTCATAGTTTTGTGTCATCTATCACAGGCCAGTCCAATTTATGTGTAAGAATGTGACCTACGGAATAAATAAGTAAGATATCTTCCCTGTAGAAACAGACGCGTTGTTTTCAACAACATGGTTTTAGTAGGTGGTATATTATGGAAACATGCCACCTTTATTCAGTGATTTAGTCTCTGGTTGAATGCAATGACTTTTTAGGCACCTACATACACTTTGATGATAAATGAATTAGATGTATAACCAAAACCTGAGAGTCTGAATATATTGAAAATAAACATTCAAACATTAGATATCCTCCACTGACAGAAAGTTTTTTTTTTCTTTCTTTTTTTTATACAATTCGTGCATTCAGTAAAATAATCAACTCCAGGTTACACAGGCCCTTAGTTCACAAACAATCCCTTATAAATATGTTAAACTGTAACTTACAATTGCAATCTTTCGGAATAAGTACAAAATAATAACACTGAGGAACAGTGAAAAAATATAAGTAAATTTACTTAAAATGAAGACCTTTTTGGCAGCCTTTGCTGAGAATGTAATGATTATGATAAGCTGGTTTTGTTTGTGTCCCATTATAGCAACTGGATTTTGGCAGTGCTCTGCACCTATATGGCTTATTTAAATAAAATTATCTCTGTAGGTTTACTGTAATGGCTTGATTATCAAAGCTGGCAGAAAGAAGTGTTGATATTGTATGAATAACTTCACAATATAGAAAAATGGCAGGGCATGGAACATATTCGATTATGAGGCTAGTTTGTTTAAAAGTATGTTCAATAGTGCCATCTAGCGGCTATACATAAGATTGCATTTGTTTAAAATGCAACACCAGCACAAGGTGTCATTAAAATCACAGCTCATGAATGTCAAAAACCTAACTTGTTACTATCCTCAACCAGAGGTCACAGATGTTAAATATTAAAACTTTATAAAGATACAGAAAACACCAAACAAAATAAAAGCAAGCATGCGCTGTAACATTTGGCTTTGCCAAGTTACAGTTGGTTTTAAATATAGATCTAGCCTATTTCTCATGTTCATCAAGTCTATTTCTCATTCTTTCTCATTTTTTAACCTACAGTATGGCATTTTATTTCTGACATGTAGTGGTCATCCATACCAGTTTAGCAATCCAAAAGGCACAGAAGCAACTTGCAACAGTATAAAAGCATAAGGACATGTTTATCTGTCCTCTTGTCAACGCAGAACCAGAAATTCACAAATAAACATACATTCACAGAAGAAATTAGAGAACGATTAACACAACACATGTTCCTGGAGATACAGTAGCAAAGATGTGCTGTCGTATCTGTCACAACACACAGTATTTCCGTATAGGTACAGTTGTCAAGGGATGTACAGTACTGCATCTACATACTGTATGGATCGCCCTGGCAATAAAAAAAAACAAAACAGGTTTATCAGGTGAATTAAGTGAAACTCAACAGGAGCACTCGCTTCAGTTGGTGCTGAGGCAGACAAAACGTGTCTACCGTCCTTCTACCGCAGTCTTGGTGTCAAAAGTGGCCCCGCCGCCAATCCTGAAGACAAAAAGAAGCAGTCATGTCAAATACATGTTATGAGCAACCCAATTATGTAACAAGTTATTTACACATGCAGTACATGTGCAGCTCATTCCCTGTAGCATTCTGTTCCATACAGTGCAGCATAACCACAGCAAACTAGCTACGGTAATATATTACTTTTTAAAATATAACTTCAGGCCATGAACAATTTGTTATCCTCTTTGTTCCATGCATTGTCCTGTAGGATTAACGGGACCACTCATGGCCTGAATTGTGGCTGCTTTATTCTCTGATCAGTAAACTAATCAAACATATTGAGAAACTCATGTTGCAGAGCATGGCCTCAATTCAATCATGCTGTGCAGACCATCCACCTGCTAAAAACCAAAAAAAGTGTTATTCACTCATTAATCCAGCAGGTGGCGCCACATTCGTGAAATGTCAACAGCAGGGATTAAAAACCAGGCAAAGCAAATTAGGCATCCTCAAAAAGCAAGACACAGTAGTGAAAACGGGCACAGCCAGCAAGCTGGGCATACAGATGAACAGACGGACAGCACAGGAAGTGTTATACAGAGCAGTAGCTGACAGGGCGCGGAGAGGCCGGCAGGACAGGAGTGGTCTGGAAGGACAGGGAACTCACCTGGGACTTTTAACATTAGCAGCCTTGTCAGGGGGACGTCTTTAACAGAGTCGTCTCAGGGATGTGCTGGTGAACTGGTGGAGCGCAACGCCTAATCCCAGGGAGAGCTAATTTAGCGACCCTCCAGGAATATATAATGGCATAGCCGCCTTATTTCTTCTATTATTTTTATACTAATCGAATGCCACCATTGTGATGCTCATAAAAGAAGTCCTGGACTTAAATGGTAAACTGCCTGCTATGTAGATGCAGATACAGACATGGGTGCACTATATATTAGCAAATCCAGACGCAGATTGTATTTTGACCTGACACAGTTAGGGAACATCATTATAAAAAAATACACACATACACACACACACACACACACACACACACACACACAAATGAATGTGCCAAATACACCAATTATATCACGAGAACTCCACAAAGTGCAGGAACAGCAACACCACATTGAAAATGCGCCGTCGGTGAATGTGTTGCACTGGCCTAACCGTTTCCTCCTAAACCACTCGGATGAACGCTGCATCTCTCTACTGGGGAAGGAAGGGCTGAGTGTGTCCAGGGGGTCGGTGTGGGGCAGGAAGTGGGACAGAGATGGGCGGCAGATCAGAGGAGCAGAATACACAGAGCGAAATACTGCAGGAGAATGCTAATATGCCAGCAGAGCTTGCCAAATCCTACATCTCTAAACTCTGTACACCCGAGGATTTAAACACCCACCGGTCTGACCTGGAAGGATTTAACGCCTCAACATCCACAGGTCTGACCCGGAAGCTATTATTCTGGTCTTATACCATGTACAATGAGGATTATTACAGCCCCATAAAAAGTGTTCAAGATGCTGACGCCTGCTCAGAATTTAGCAGAAGCCTCGAAAAAATATACACTGGGGAATATAGACTATTGTGACACAGGTCCACCTAACAGGTTATGGATATGGCAAGGCTCTGATGGTCATCGCCCACCCACATTGCATGAGGAGAGAAAGAGGCTGCAGCCCCGTGCTGAGGTTTGGAGGAGGAGGTGGGGGAGAGGAGGAGGGGCAGAAGGGTACCTGACTCCCTGCATGGCCTCCAGGTCCGAGGAGAGCTTGGCGCTGCGGTCCTGCTCCTCCTGCAGCTGCCTCCGGAGGGAGCGCAGCTCCTGCTGCGCCTCCACCTTGATGTCGTTGGCCACCACCACCGCCGTCTGCAGGTCGGCCTGGAAGCGACGCCACTCCTCCCGCTCATCCTGCAGGAATGCATAGTAAGCGATGGATAATAGTGATATTCTGGCCACTAGAGGGCAGAGTAACACTGAGGCAGCTCATCTCCTCAGCACTCTTCCATACAATCACAATGTTCTAAGCTCTAGTTTGAAAGTAGTTATCCTTAAATGTATGGTGAGTGGGGGCCAAACGGTTATTCTGCTCATTTACAATGTATGAAAATACCAAAACTGGTGGTTTTCAAATAATAAAAAATTATATTAGATTTTAACACATCATACTATTTTGTTTAAATGTAGGGCTACTACTGAGTAAGTTGCTTTGGATAAAAGTGTCTGCCAAATGCCGTAAAAGTAAATGTAATAGTAATATAGTAAGTAGTAAACAAGCAAGTGAAGATGAAGTGAAAATAACCTTTTTTCCATTTTTAACTTCAGCACACTTTCATCCACTGTGACGATAGAATGACAGACATAACAGAGGGAATGTTGCTGCAGATGAATAATTCTTACCTTCATCTGCTTACTCAGAACCTTCAACTGCCTGTCCGCTTCCAGTTTCTGCTCCTCCAGCTTTTTGATAAGATCTACAATGACAACGGGGACCTTTATGAACAAAACAGCTTCTAAAAGACCAGTTAAGTCCAGTTAACCATTTTGTTACCTATTAAGCACGGCATCAACATTATCAGACCGTCTCATATACTGTATAGAATACAGTACATATCTACAGTACTTTATTTGGACTAAACGGCTGGGAATAAGCAGGACACATGAATCATAAATCAGGCTTAGTGAGATCTGACTGGTGACTCATAAGATGCTGTGGACATTTTCCCCAGTCACGCACCGCTGGCCAACTGTACTGGAACAGGATCCCTGACACACACATGCGCATAACAGCACTGTATGCAGTTAGTAGTGGCCGTGATGGGAAGACCATAACTCAGTCCTTAAGGTGAAATGGACTCTTCCTCATAAGCGTCTGTGGATGAACTGGTAGAGCATACATACGGTTTTAATGGGTTTTACTTAGCTGGCTGCAAGGAGATCAGTGGTTCTCTAAGTGAGAAGCCATGACATAGTTACAGTAAAAGGTTACGAAACAATCCGTTAAATGCCATTCCAATGTTGGTGTTCGTTGTATTGGCTGCCAGCGATGAGTGAGACGTACTCTCCATGTCCAGGACAGTCTGGCTGGTGTGGAGGTGGACGGCCCTCTGCTGCTCCACCTGGTCCTCCAGCTCAAAGATGGTCTCCTTGAGGTCCTTCACCTGGTTCTCCGCCTGCAGCCCGGACTCCTCCAGGCTGCCCACCCTGGCACTCAGCTCCTGCTGCCTCCTCTCCGCCCGCTCCTGCACCTGCTGACACTTGGCCTCCACCTGCAGGCGTGCCAATGGGAATGGGGTCCATAAATGGGTTCAAGCACAGTGGCCCCAGCTGGGCACAAGAGGCAACTGCACCCTTTATACTTTTCAAAGCTGTCAAGTAGATTTTTAATTAAGAGTTGTACAGTATATTCACATTTTATTTCAGAGAACAGGGTATGAATAAATGTACATTGCAAAAGAAAGGTTTACTAATATTAAATACACTGTACTTACAGTGTAAAAAATCTTTAGAATTTTTTTTCTCTTAATGTTCGATTGTCCGCTGTGTTACAACTAAAATAAAGGTTTAGTTTCATAAGCTGAACAGAGAATACTTCGATAGAGGAATATGAAAAAGGATTTAGTTAGAATTTGCCTTTTTTGATCATTTATATAAAACATGGACACTTAGAAAGCTTGGACACCACAAAATGTTATCCTACTGTATTCAGCTTTAAAACTAGAGTAATTGTTGGCCACCACAGTGGTTATTAAATGACAGCAGTAAAGCCATCTCCGGCTGTATAAAATACTATTTATGATGGCATCCAGATGTCATTTAAACAGAGGGGATTAAATATCCACAGGGATGAGGTTTCAACTCAGCAAGAGGTTCTCTTACACATTCTGGCCCGTTTGTAAACAGGAGTTTAACAATAGAAAGATGCACTGTGCAGTGTGAGCAGTCACAACAGTCTTACACTTACATATGAGCTCAACAATGCTTGTACTGCAGCCATGTTTAGCTCTAATAGGGGACATGAATCCACATGGCACTGGTGACTCATGGATACCAGAGTTCGGAGCCGTTTGAGCCGTTATCTCATCCAGTCTAATTGCAGAAACTTAAGCTGTGAGCTCTGTGCGAGCCCCCTGTCTCCCAGCGATGCATGGATGGCATTAGCCATGAGTGGTGAGACACACAAACAAGTAAGTGACGCGAGGAGGCCTCCAGTGGACACGTGGCACATGTTAACAGGTCACGCCGTCAGCAGAGCGATGTTATGGCACTGCGTCACCCCCACACACACCCATGCTGCCTGAGTCAGAGCACCGAGTAGCGGCGGACCATCCCAGCCTGGGCACCCAGCACCACTCTGACATCTGGGAAGCCAACGGGGGCCTGCGCCCCACCCTGGAGTGAACTCATACCGCCGCGACAACACTGCCACAAAAGGGGAAAACAGCTAGGGGCCGTTAAATGAAAGCCGTTTTAGAAATCGTGACGTTATAAGCTAAGACAGGGGGTGGTGGGTGCTGTCAAAAGACACTGACCACTCACTGGGGGTAGTATTTCATACTGCAGGTAAATGCCCTCGCTCTGCGCTCGTAGCATGTATCAACTGACGTCAGTTGATACATGCTACGACGGCTCAAATATGACTCACGCCTGTAAAAATGCTAGTGTGTGTGTGTGTACACGTACACACACACACACTAGCACACACCAGTGCAGTTCAAACCAAGTGGAAGGAGTATAAACTACAAGTACATTCTGAGCCAGTCCAAAGCCTAATCAGGTTCAGATCATGTCTTTCATACACACATAGATCATGTCTCACACACACAGCCACCAAAACACACATTCTCCTGTACAGATTGCATTTTTCTTGGCCAATTCCGATTTTTTCTTTGACAATTTAATTTACGGCTCCATGTCATTTAAACGCAGATATATTTATATGTAGTTTTACTCAGTAATTAGTCGACAGGACGGAATGTACAATGTATGCCACGTAGCTTAGTTAGATAGTTAGTTACATACGTACGTGCGTGCGCACACACACACACACACACACACACACACTATATTACTACTATATACTGATATATTTGCTCTGTGTTTTACACTGATGCTCAAAGTTTTAATGTTTTATTTAACATAAAACCAATTTTGAGGCCCTAACATCCTTGGACACTGAAGAATGCCACACTGCAGACATGCCATGTCAGTATAGGTATGCTACAACAGCTAGCTACAGTCTAGATGCAGTTACCGGGCGCGTGAATGCAAAGCCAGGACGGTGCATGCACGCGTGCCTCCAACAGGCACTTGTGTAAATCCTAGACAGAGAGACAGAAGTGACAGCTGTGACCCCCCTCCCCGCCCACCTTAGCGATGGTTGTCTGGGTGTGCACAGCCTCGGCGCGGGCCTGCAGCAGCTCCTGCCTGAGCTCTGACACCTCCACCTCCAGCCGGTCCCTCTCGGCGTGGGCCACCTTCAGCAGGCCCTGCAGCTCCGTGCTGCCGCCGGTGCTCTGCACGGCCTTCAGCTCCGCCACCTTCTGCCTCTCCGCGTCCACCTGGGCCTTCAGCCGGCTGTTCTCCAGCCGCAGGCCCTCGGCGGCGGTCGCAAGAGGCTCCGAGGCCCGGGCGGCCTGGACGCCGGCCTCCAGCTCCGCGTCCAGCTGCGCCCGCAGGCCGTCCCTCTCCTCCCGGAGGCAGCGTGCCTGGCCCTGCGCCTCCTGGTGCTCCCGCTCCAGCGCCCGCAGGCTGCCCGTCAGCTGCTGCTGGATGTCCACCAGCTTCTCCCGCTCGAAGCGCGAGTTCTCCGCCAGCTCGGCGTACCGCTGCTCCAGCTCGGCCAGCCGGCGCGCCTGGCCGCCGGGCTCCCCCTCCCCGGCCTCCGCCTCCTCGTCCTCCGCCCTCTGGGCGCGCGCCTGCTCCTGCAGCCGCCCCGCCAGTGACTCGTTCTTCTGGGCCAGGAGCTCCAGGCGCTCCCGCTGCTGCTGGACGGAGGCCTGCAGGAGCCGGCGCTCCGTCGCCAGCCTCTCGTTCTCCGCCGTCAGCTCCTGCACCACCTGCTGCTGGTCGGCCAGCTCCTGCAGGGTGGCCTGCAGCTCCTCCGCCGTGCTGTGGTGGTTCTCCTCCATCTTGTGGATCCGCTCGGTCAGGCTCTCCACGGACACACCGCCGCGCCCCCCGGTGGCCGCCAGTGGCGCCGCATCGCCGCAGACGCTGCTGCCGGCCGAGTCCGAGCGCGACGGGATCTTCTCGAACCCGGACGAGTCGTCGGGCGAAGGGGAGCCGGAGGCTTTGAGCGGGCTGCCTGCGGACGGCAAGCCGTTGGACACGGGCGGCGGCTCCACGCTGAGCAGCTTCTCTTTCAGGACCTGGTTCTCCTCCCGGAGGGCCGCCAGCTCCCTCTGGAACTTTGCGTTCTTCTCCCTTAGCTCGCCGACCAGCGCCAGGGCATCTGCCACCTGCGAGCGCTCGGGCACACTCTCCTGCCGCGAGGTGGCGCTGGGCGAGGAGGGCGTCGAGGAGGAGGCCTTACCCCTGCAGCGCTGCAGCTCCATCCTCAGACTGTGGATCTCAGAGTCCTTGGCCTTGGACTCAGTCAGCAGCTCCTTCACCTTGCCCTCCAGCAGGCCCTCCGGCTCGCAACGGGGCTTGGCCGAGCTGCGCTGCTGCGGCGGCTGCTGCTGCGGCTGCTTGGCCAGGGTGGAGAGGCTGGAGGTGCTGGCGCTGGTCACCATCTTCTTGGTGCTGGAGCTCCTCAGCTGGTCCCGGAGGGAGATGCGCTCCCTGGAGATGGCGGAAGGGATCTCTCTGGGAGCTGGGATGCCAGACCTCTTCGGCGCCTGGCCTGCTGCAAAACACAAACACAAGCCCCGTCAGTGAGGGACACATCTGGATGTCATGCGGCCAATGCTGGATGCGCAAGAATATACACTTTTCAAACAGAGAAAGCAGAAGAACGTTGTAATGTTAAACCGGAAGAAATCATTTAATTCACACACAGCAATACAATGTATCATGAGATGGGTCCATCTGCTGTAAATATACTGTACTATTAGGGATGAACTGATTGCATTTTTCCTGGCCTACATGTATTTTTAATATGTTAAAATACCCAAGCCTGACCGGCAGGTTCCCATTTTGACCGATTCCGATTTTCTTCCGAATTGCTGTCACAATTTATTTTATGACTCCCAT
>JAODUG010038312.1:0-17550 GCA_027564795.1 Aphredoderus sayanus
AATTAAGGGTCCATAGGTGAGAGGAGGCAGGGTGAGATTAGATCAAATAATAATTCTGTCTGCCACTCTCATGTTAACTTTATTGCTTTAATTTGTCTAGACATCACTTCTCTTATGTCTGCCTTCATTCTTCCAAGGAATGCAGTTTGGATAAATGAAGAGGCATCTTTAATAATCAGCATTAATGTGAATGTCATAAAGGAAAATATTTCACTCCACGGTTTAACTGTAACATACTTACTTGTCGGGAGACAAAGCTGCTCACTATTTAACAATACATCCTGGTTAGTGCATCAAACAGGCAGAAAGCATCTACAGTACTCACAAAAATAGTTTGTTCACTGTCTATCATGTGTACAGTACTGTATTTGAGTTATGTTAGCGTTACGTTAACGTACTGTACGTTACTGGTACTTACTGTACAATGGCTGGTTTGCTGCTGGCTATTTGCTGCTGCTATGCCAGATGCGCAGTATACGGTACCGTACTTTACTGAAGTTCCCCTTGGCCCTGACAAGCAAATAACACTAATAGCCTATATATGTTGCCGATCACCTCAAAAACATAATCCGTTTCCACTTTTTCTCAGCTCCCGGATGACGAATCCAACCACCCGATTTTAACGACTTTTTTTTGAGGATCGCTTGTGCACTGGCAGCGCACGTGCCCCATGGTGACAGCGACACCTGCTGGTTTGTTTTTTCGGGGGACAGGCTTAATTTATATGGCTAGTGGCCTGTGCTCTGGTCAAATGTTCTAGGCTAAATTAGTGTTAACAAGTAAAAGTAGTAGTTCAGGTTTTGTTTATTGTTTTATGTCATGGAGGTGTTGCCTGTCATCCCACACAAAGAAAAAGTGTTAAAACTGTAGCATATACAATTTTCAACACTGGCCTAAAAGCGCACAACTCCTATGGGCCCCACATGGGCTAACCCCAAGTGGGCCCATGAGGGCTAACTATGGGCAAGACCACAGTGGCTTGCCCACAGGATTGCCCACATTGGTGTCTGAAAGGGCAAAACTGCTGTGGGCCCCACATGGGCTAACCGACAGGGGGCCAATGTGGGCTTACAGTGGGCAAGCTCACAATTGGTCTTGCCCACATACGGGCCTCAAAGGGAAAAACGTGTGCAGGCCCCCCATGGACTAACCCACAATGGGCCCATGTGGGGTAACTATGGGCAAGACCACAGTGGGTTGCCCACAGAAACCCTTCATGGGGACCCGAAAGGCAAAACTGCTGTGGGCCCCGCATGGGTTAACCCACAGGGGCCCCACATGGGCTTTCCACACAAACCCCACATGGGGCCCCAAAAGGGCAAAACTGCTGCGGGTCCCACATAGGCAAATCCACACGGGGCCCATGTGGGATTAGTGTGGGTTTGCCCTGCCCACACTACCCCACAGTAAACCCACACTTACCCACTGTGGGCCCGCACGGGCATGTTTGCTGGGTGGCTGTATACCTGGGATATTCATCTTCGTCTTCCATGTAAGAAACTCTGGCCTCGATTCATTGGTCCCTTTGTGATAACTTGTTGCATTAACTGCGTCACCTATCGTCTGAAACTTCCGTGCCAGTATAGGATCTCACCCTCTTTCCATGTTTCTTTGTCAAACCTGAGCATTGCAGCCTGCTTCATCCTCCTGTTGCCTTGCAGTCGGTTGCTCCTCTGCTGGATGTCAGTGGGGAACCTGCATATGCGATTCGTGATCTCCTCGACTCTCGGCAACGTGGTGGGGTGCTGATCGATTGGGAAGGGTTATGGTCTGGATGAACGGTCCTGTATCCCTACCAAGGGCGTTAGGAATTGCCCGGATCGTCCCGCTCCTCGGCTTCATGGTTGACCTTCTGGTTGGTCTTTTTGGATGTCCGGTGTCTCCCGTGGAGGAGAGGGTACTGTTAGATCCATGCCCCGTGCACGTATGCAGGAATGCACATCGGAGTCTACCGAGGGTATTCCCCCCTCGCTAACCCCATCTGCTACGTCATCAACTCTTCACTATCATCCCAGATCCCAGTCACAGGAATTCTATTCACCTGTGAACATTGCATATTAGACAGTCTGCCTGTTTGTTCCTTCTGAGGTTTTGTTTCTGACTCTACTAAGCCGTATTCACGCTCCCTTGATAATGTTTATAGTGTTTTTGACCAACTTTAAATCCTTGTTTTTGCCTTGCATATGTTACAGGTCCAAGAAGCTCAATCCGGTGCAACACATTTATTTTTAAAGTCGATCTAAAAATTCCTAGATCGCCTGGTAGGACAAAGAACAAACACATTAGTTATCAGCAGCGCTCTACCCCGTCCAGTTCACCTACTCACATGCTGACTACTTCTACAATGGTCCTATGTCACTTTAATTCTAATACATTAAACATAAAATAAAATAAACTTACTTCCCTTTACCAATCTTTATAACCTCTGAACTCATACCAGAACTTGCATTAAGTCACTGAACAACAGTAGCTACGATGGAAACGACTGAAACATTTCACATTTTTAACCTTATTTAACGTATTTCAACACTTTTTCCCATTTACTCATGGTAGCTTCCCACAGGCCCTTAACCTCGTAGCACTCAATACCCTTTGATCTACCTCGCCCTTTTCCAAAGGCGCTGGACACATACATATATTCCCAAATACAATCTTAAACATCCTCTCCAACATTACAGTCCCCAGTTATTGTACTGATTATGCTTTAATACAGGATTTAAATTAATGGATAGCTTACCTGGTAGGAATTAGAACAAACACATCAGTTATCAGCAGCGCTCTACCCTGTCCAGCTCACTGACTTGCATGCTGACTACTTCTACAACGGTCCTACGTCATTCGCTGGTACACTAGTAGGAACCCATAGCGCCCTCTACTGATTACTTCCCATATTTCTCATAGTAAACCAAACCACCCATCCAGCACATACTCCAACATTAGTACAAGTAAACTGTTAAGCCTGTTGCGTTATCAAAAATTGTTTAGGGGGTCTATTATTTCTATCCTAAAACAACACCCAGTGCCACACTCTCCCCCACAAAATTAAATGTCTCCTGACATTTCAAAACCATAGTCCATAAACCTCTTTACCTCCCTTAATTCCACGATATGCAAATCAATGCAGCCCCTGTCATCCTTGTCTCTTTTATTTTACAATCTCTGTGTACTCAAGAAGGCTGACCCAAAGTGTCATAAGGTAAAACCACAGGTCTCTGTCTTTGTCTCTGGGGTTGATACCTTACCAACTGCTGCGAGTCACTCTCTGAATCAGCAGTGTCACCTTCATTGTAGTGGCACATCCTCTTCATCTCAACATTGTAGTGGCACATCCTCTTCATCTCGAAGTGGTTGTGGCACATCCTCTTCATCTCGACGTGGTCCATGGATCGGAAGGGCTCAGCATGTACGTTCCTTGGGAACTGATGACGTGGACCCCCATCATTGGAGTTTCAATACCACTGGTATCTGTACTCCTCGGGATTGCTGTCTGAGTCCGAGAGCTGTTGCTCCCTTCTGTGAGATCCTCTATTTCTCGTAGTTCTGTTACCTCCTTGCTTTGGCAGTGGATGGGCCGCCAAGTTTCCTTCCAGTGGTAAATGTTCACACGGCAGAAGGAGATTCCTTGGACCACTCGACTCCGTCCCTTTCCATTTTCGGTCAGATTCGACATCAGTTTGTCATCAAATTCTTTGCCCATGTCATGATGGAGCTTGTTTGGGAATCCGAACTTTAACATGTAGTCATTGAAGAGCTTCTCCGCTACCTTTCTCAACAACTTGTTCTTTGTGGTGTACGCCTGGGCAAATCTGGTGAAGTGGTCCATCACCACCAGTATGTACTCATAGCCATGCTTACATTTGTCCAGGTGTAGAAAATCTATTGACACCATTTCGAATGGGTACGTGGTGTGAATTGGCGTCAGCTGGGCCCGGTCCTGTATTTGAGGTCTCTTCTTCTTCAGACACTCGCAGACATTGGTCACAAAGTGTTCCACATCTGTTTGCATTTGGGGCCAGTAGAATCTCTCCCTGATCAAATGAAGCGTTCTCTACACCCCCAGGTGACCCAAGTCCTGGTGCAACTCCTTGAAGACCGAGGGGTGATACACTTTGGGCAGCAACAACTGTTCTCGTCTCGCTGTTTTCCTCCATAGTATGCCATCCGTGTCTTCCACGATGCTCAACCACTGCTTCAACAGCACCCCCACCGTAGGATGTTCCTTCTTCAGGGCTGTTCTGTTGTGTTGCTTATTCTCCCGCTTGAACCACAAGACCCTTTCAATGATGTCATCTTCCTCCTGCCTGACTTCCTCTGTGCACTTCTCCATATATCTCTCCATGTTCAATGGCATCCGTGACAATCCATCGGCATCTGTGTTATTTTTTCCCAGTCGATACCATATGGTAAAGTTGTAGTCAACCAAACAGGAGCAAAAACTGAGAGTCTCAGTTGTAGTCAACTCTGCCACCCATCGGTGTCCCGTAGCATTCAACTTGGCCAATGTGAGCACGTACGTCAACGGGTTATTGTCCGTGTACACCACGAATGATGGGACATGGAACAAATAATCCCGTAAACAGCCCACTTTAAAGCTAAGAACTCCAGCTTTCCCGAGTGCAGACGGTAGTTCTTCTCCGACTGGTTGAGGGTGCGAGAGCCAATAGCGATTACCCTAATCTTCCCTTCTTGCCACTGGTAGAGCACAAAACCTTTTCCTTCCTGGGAGGCATCACAATGCAGCACAAACGGTTGTGTGAAATCAGGATAGCCCTGGACTGGAGGCTTCAGGAGGGCATCAACCAGCTGGTTCAGGACCTCTTGGCGCATGCCCGTCCACTGTATTGGTGTGCGTGACTGCAGGTGTCCTTTCTTCATCTTTCCTCTATTCTTCCCAGTTCTACTGTCCAGTACTGGCTTATTGTCATCACCAGGGGGAGCAGTCAGGAACTGAAACAACAGTTGGGCGACCCGGGAGAAGTTGAGGACCGGGACCGAGATATACGACTTCTGTACTGGACTGGTATTGTTGAGCGTGATATGCATCTTTAGAGAGGGGATGCACCTCACATCATCTTCATCAAATGCAAACGCTCTGTACTCTTCTCTTAGCATTTGCCTGTTGGTGGCCTGTTGTGTCTCTGTGAGGTGGTCAATGTCCACTGGCGGATCCCACACTATAGGCTGCTTGTTCTTTCCCGCTCCACCTGGCGTGTTTATAGGGCCTTGGCTTGTCATCACTTTTTCCTTCCTGTAGGTCCTCACTGGTCCCAGGAGTCATTGAGTACACGGTTTTCACAGAATCCCAAGCATCCCACAATACTATTCTGTTGGAGGAAGATACTGTGGTCCTTGGTGTTAGCTATTGGGACGGGCACGTACATTACCTTCCTATCGGGGACCCATACCAGTACTTCAGTGGGAACTAGGCCTTCTTGAGGTGGATGAAGCACATCTGGTGAGAACAGCATATCTTGGCCAGGTCGTGACTTGGTTTGCTGGTAAAACCACTCCCTTTCTTCCCGTCCACATGACCCCTGTGTCCCAAACGTCCCCTGTATTTTTTATCAGCTTCACCACCCTCTGTGCCGATTTGACTGTTATTGAAAAAGCCTTGCTCACCTTATATGCCATTTCCCTTCTTTCCTGTGCTGTTTTTCCGGCGTCCTTCCCTATGACAGCTTCAATGACATTGTAGCCTATTATCGGGTCCTCGGCCAACGCGGGATCACTGGACACTAACATAGGCACCATTAATTCCGTCGTCATCATCGATTCTTTGGCTAGTTTGAATATCACTTTCACCCATACCAGGTAGGGTATAAGCGTGTTGTTTGCGGCAACCAGGGTAAGTGTCTCCTGTCCCAGTAGCCCCTCAATGGGCCGCACTGTAGTATGAGGGAGATGATTTAGTCGCCAGATGTTGTTTATTATGCTGAACTGAGCTCCCGTGTCCCACAGCGCCTCCACTGGATGGTCATCTAGGTGACAGCTGATCATACACCATTTGCCGATCAGTCCAATTAGTTGTGATTGGTGCTGAGGCGGTAGGTAATTGACGCTGTAAACATTAAAAGGAATATTGTTTGACCGTTTTTCCACTGGGTGAATGGTCTGGGTGATTGAGTAACTTGGTGTTCTCCTCTTTTCGGCATTTTCACGAGATGATGGTGTCTGTAGTGTGGGGGACATTTTCTGTGGCGCTACTACGTCTTAGTAACCCCTCTACATCCTCGCGAGAAGTGACCTTTGCGGCCACACTTGAAGTAGTGCTGACATTCTTCTCCTTTCCGTTCTTCCTGGCATTTGTTACAGCCTCTATCACAACGTGATTGCCTCTATTGATTAGCACTAGCTTCCATTAACCCTCTAAACATCTGTTTAATTTCCGCTCTGAATTCTTCCATCATTTGGGACACATTTACAACTTGGCTTCTTTCTCTTTCACCGTTTGACTGTGATTGCTGTGCCAGACTCTCTTTGTGACGGGGAGGTTTGAGTGGATGAGTGACTGGTCGTTGATTCTGTCTGGAGGTCTTGCACCTGTGGGTTTTTCCTGGTGTTGACTCGCTTCCTTTTCTCCTGTCATTCACTCTCCAGCTTTGTTGCCTCGTTTACCTGCTTAATCAGCTCCTCGTCTGACGTGCTGTCATCGCTGAGGTAAGGCATGAGCTGGTTCTTCAGAGTCGTTCAACAATCCAGTTTCAATTGCGTGTAGGAATTTATGCTAAATGGTGCGTCTACTATACTGCTCATCAGTGTCCTCGTTGCTAGCCTTCCATAATAATTTATCTTTCAGCTCGATAGCTCGGAAGATAAAGTTTAGGTTTGACTCCCTAATCTCCTGTGATATGTTTATCAGCTGATGGTAGAGGTCCGTCGTGTTATCTACTTTATAGTGGCTCCTGAGAATGACCAACAGTGTATTCAGCGTGAGCCCACATTTGATCTTCAACATCTCCCGCAGTGGCAGGCCTGGGTTGATGGCTCGGATCACCGCCTCGATTATCTCCGCTTCCAAATACTCTTTCTCCAGCCCCATCTCAGTTTGTCGGACCAGGCTAAGATAAGACAGTTTGTCCTTCTGCCCACTCTCTCCAATCTGGCCGAAGATCTTGAATTCTCTTGTTAACATCCCTTCCGGTAGGCGTGGAGACGACTCCAGCCTCCTCTGAAATAACGTTTTCCTCGTGTCTGTGTATATTATTCAATTCTTCAGTTTCCTTTCTGGCACGTGTGGACTTAGTCCACACGTGGACTTAGTCCACACGTGGACTTATTCTTCTATACAGACCTCTTTCGCTGGGTGCCTATTCTTTAACTCCATCAGGAATGTCATTAGATCTGTTAAGTATTGCATAAACTCTAACTCCTCCTGCTTTACCTCTACCTCCTCCAACACCTCCAGCCATGTTAATGAGTGCCCTCCTGGTTTTGTTGCAGGGTCCTCCACTGTCCATTTCGCCGCACTTCAGGTGCCTGCAGACTCTTAAGAGGTCCTTCTCCCCCAACTGCTATAAGGCTTCACTTACTTTGTCATGAAGGTGCTGGCTATCTTCCATTGTTAACTCCAGATTTGTCTCCGGGAAACACAAGGGGTCGTCCCTAATCTCTAACGCCCCTCCTGGCTGGCTCGCCAAAATATGTTACAGGTCCAAGAATGACACAAAGCTCAATCCGGTGCAACACATTTATTTTCAGTCGATCTAAGGATTCCTAGATTGCCTGGCAGGAATTAGAACAAACACATTAGTTATCAGCAGCGCTCTACCCCGTCCAGCTCACTGACTCGCGTGCTGACTACCTGGTACACTAGTAGGGACCTATAGTGCCCTCCACTGATTACTTCCCGTATTTCCCATTGTAAACCAAACCACCCATCCAGCACATAATCCCACATTAGTACACGTGTAAAAACCTGTTAAGCCTGTTGTGTTATCAAAACTTGTTTAGGGGGTCTATTATTTCTATCCTAAAACAACACACAGTGCCACACCAACTCCTTTCTGTACATTAACTTTAACTGACCTTTGTGTACTAGTTTGTTTTCGACTCAGAATTAAGCCTAACCCTTTTTGTACGGTTGCCATTAGTTTAGACCTCTCCGTGTTTTGACTTCAGCCTGTTGTTATGACAATGATTCTGCCTATCTCTGTTTTCTAAAATAAACGTATTGCAAGCTCTGGAATTTGACTATCACCTCCTGTCTGGAACCCTTACATTAGTATAATCCATACCTTAATAGTTACCACATACCTGGATGAAAATATGCATAGGACATGCCTGTTGTTTTCTAAATTAACAATAAAAAGCCTACATAAACAGGCCTAGTCAAGCTACAGATGTTGTAGGCTATATTATTCAGCCTTTTCATGCATTTTAATCAAGGGAACTGTCAGGGTCAAAGAGGTCTGTCACACCAAGAGGTCGTAAAGCTGCTAGTGCCACCGCTCAGAGGAAATAATGCTCTTAAATGACACTATGAAACAGCCAAGACGTTTATTCAGAGAATTCTAACATAGAGTGTAAATTATTCCTTCTTATACTGTAGTTGGTCCCACCTCCCCCATTTGCCCAAACATAATCTTCTCTACACCCTAACAAAAATTAAATAAGTCAAACACAGGTATCCAAATAGGAGCAAAAACTGAGAATCTCAGATGGCTCAGCTTCGTGGTAAACCAAAGAACTAGCAATGAGTAGAACAAACACTGAAACTTAAATAGCTGGCCTAAACAGTTCAATTGGTTGCAGGTGTGTTTAATTAGCCAGGCAACATGTCGACTGGTGCCCTCATGTGGAGAGGCCTGGGTCCACAACCGTGACAGTAAGGACTCATTCCCTACGTGGAGTAGGCACTCCATCGGTTTTCTGTTGCGAACAATGGCCTCAGATTTGCTAATCCTCATTCCAGCCGCTTCACAAACTGCAAACTGATCCAGTGAGTGCTGAAGGTCACGGACCGATGATGGCATCAGGACCACATCATCTGCAAAAAGCAGCGATGAGATCCCCAGGCCACCGAACCGCAATCCCTGCCCACTATGACTAAGCCTTGATATCCTGTCCATGAATACCACAAACAGGATTGGTGACAAAGTGCAGCCCTGGTGAAGACCAATACCCACCTGGAACGAGTCTGATCTTCTACCGAGAAGGGAACCCCTCACACCATACTCCCTCAGCACCTCCCTCAGTATCTCCCTGGGGACCCGGTCATACGCCTTCTCCAGATCCACAAAACACATGTAGACTGGATGTGCATACTCCCAAGCCCCCTCCAGGATCCTTGCGAAAGTAAAGAGCTAAACCGATGTGCCACGACCAGGATTAAAATCTCATTGTTCCTCTTCAATCTGAGGTTTGACTATCGGCCGAACCCTCATTTCCAGCACCTTGGAGCAGACTTTACCAGGCATGCTGAGAAGTGTGATACCGCTATAATTGACACACACTCTCTGTTCCCCCTTTTTGAATAAGGGAACCACCACCAGTCTGCCACTCCTTTGGCACTGTCCCAGACTTCCACTCAATGTTAAAGAGGCGTGTCATCCACGACAACCCCTCCACACCCAGAGCTTTCAGCATTTCCGGACAGATCTCATCAATCCCCGGGGCATTGCCGCTGTGTAGTTGTTTGACTACCTCAGTGACTTCCTGTCACGCTACGTGAGCGAGGGGATAACAAGGAGGACCCAAGCGCGGAATCAGAGGCAGAGAAGGTGGTTTTCAAATGGAAAATTAATATAATAAAACAAAACAAAAGAGATGTACTGTACAGTAGGCTGGAGAGATCCGGAGAGGTGAGCAGGCGTAGCTGCTGGTGAGTCAAGCGTCATGGAGATGGGAGACGGGAGACGAGAGACAGCGGACGAGACCACTGGTGAGCTGGCAATCACTGGTATGTGTGTCCATGAGGAAAACAAAAACGAACTGGCAATGAGTGCCAGGATGGACAGTGTTTTAACCGCTTTGTCCCGGGAAGCAGGGGCAAAAAAAACGCACGTGTGTGCAGTGTTAGTGATGCTGTCCGATGCTGAAGGCGCGGCTTGGCGCTGTTCAGCGCTGGTGTGGCCGCGAATCGTGACACTTCCTCCCGGGAAATGGCACCTAAGACCTTGATGCCACAGCTTTCCGATGCAGCTTCAGCAATGGAGGCTTTGAACATTGCCCACTCAGGTTCAATGTCCCCATCCTCCACAGGGGTGCCAGACAAGCTCTGCCGGAGGTATGAGTTGAAGATCTCGCAGACAGGGGCCTCCTCCAGATGTTCCCAGTTCACCCTCACCACACGCTTGGGCTTTCCAGGTCTGTCCAGAGTCTTACCCTACCCCTTGAACCAACTTGCCACCAGATGGTGATCCGTTGACAGCTCCGCTGCTCTCTTCACCCGAGTGTCCAGAACATGCAGCCTCAGATCAGATGATACGATTACCAAATCTATAAGATAATCGACCTTCTGCCTAGGGTGCTCTGGTACCACGTACACTTGTCCCTATGTTCAAACATGGTATTTGTAATAGACAGTCCATGACTAGCACAGAAGTCTAATAACAAACACCCATTTAAGTTTAGATCAGGGAGGCCATTCCTCCCAATCATGCCTCTCCAGGTATCTCCATCATTGCCCACGTGCGCGTTGAAGTCTCCCAGCAGAACAATGGAGTCCCCTACTGGAGCCCCATACAGGACTCCACTCAGGGTCTCCAAGATGGCCGAATACTCTGAACTGCTGTTCGGTGCATATGCACAGACAACTGTCAGAGTTTTCCCCCCACAACCCGTAGGCATAAGGAGGCGACCCTCTCATCCACCGGGGTAAATTCCAACATAACAGAGCTCAGCCGGGGGCTTGTGAGTATCCCCACACCCGCCCGGCGCCTTAGACCCTGAGCAACTCCAGAAGAGAATAAAGTCCATCCCCTATCCAGGAGTACGATTCCAGAATCGAGACATAGAGATAAGCCCCATCAAGTACGAGTTCCTTCCCCCACAGAGAAGTGACATTCTACGTCCCCAGAACCAGCCTCTGCTGCCTGCGTCTAGTCCGCAGAGGTATTATTATCATTATTATTATTATTATTATTGTAACCTTCCCTCAGAAAAAGGTTGCTTTTATTTTTATTTTTTTTTAAATCTAAATGTGCCACTGATCACCCCGCCCCCTCTTCTGGGTCATTTTCTGATATGAGTAGGCTACGGGTTTGCAACTGTTGAGCTGTCTGAGAAAATAAGCTACTGCCTCTGACAGCGGTGCAACCTTATCGGTTTGAACAAGAAGCCCTATTATATTTTCCACAGCATTTTCAAGGCGTTAATTGCACATTCATTTTGCCACTTCGAACTAAAGGGTACAGAAGGCGGAATAATGGGTCATTGTTGTTCGCCTCAACATCAGGACGGCAGCAGTGGTTACACCGCAACGGTGTCGTGCCAAAAAGCCATTGTCCGACAAAAAGTGATTTCCGTTCTTCAGAATGCCTAGAATTCTGGGCAAAGAAGTGTAGTTTACAGTAACCAGGCTACATTATTTTTTATGTGTAGCCTATGTGTTTGTTTGGTATGTCACTGATTATATTTGGAAACTAGACTGTTATTAACCAGATTTATGGATAAAAATTAAAAAGAAGACTGTATAGTATTTTACCTGCTCTGTGCCCTAGATTATAATTAACATATTCTTCTGGCATATTTACCAGTTTTAATGTCTTTAAAGCGGTAATAAAATAATAAAATGCACTTTTGCATATGGCAATCAGTTTTTATCGGACAGTCACTTTTTGGCATGACATCAAAACATCGCACCACTGTCCCTGTTCCACCATAACAGCACATGATTCTGGGGCTGGGTGACAACTGCTACCGTGTTGATGTTGAGGCCTCTCATATCCTTTAGTCTGAACGGCGACGCAAAATGAATGTACAATATTAATGCCTTGAAAACACTGGAAAATAAAAAAAGGTTTTTGGTTCAAACTGATACTGCTGATCAGAGGCAGTAATCTGTAACAGCTCACTAGTTGCAACGTCGTAGCCTATATTTCAGCACACTATGCGGAATTAGGGCTACCAGTATGACGCTGATTGGAACACACTAAATTTACTGGACAGAATTTAAAGGATTGCTTGCCTCTCCAGACTGATTCTTGCTGGTTGACCTTGTTGCTATATATGATGCCGTGGTGTGTTTCATGAGCAATGATTGGCTGATAGGGAATGGGTCTGTCAGTGAGTTCATGGCCTTTGCCAACCCTATCAAAAATAGTAGTGGATTTTTAATAGCTACAATCTAATTTAAACAAGAAATATACATTCACATTATTCACATTTACACAGTATTGCATTTATTTGGAGTAGGCTAAGCATCCAAGGCTCTATCACATATTGCCTCAGTGGTGTACAGTGTCCTTGGGCATAACAGGGCTGGAGGTGAGCATTGACCCTGCTGCAGCCATTTAGGAGCTGGTCTTAGTGTTTTAGTTCTTTTTACAACTGCTAACTTTTCACAGATTTAGGACCTAGTTTTAGAGCTAAAACACTTTGTGAAGTAGTAGACAACAATGGGTACTATAAGGTATAGCTTAATTTCTACACATTTACACACATCTACACAACAACACATTTCTACTTATTTGTAAAATGTTTAAGTAACATACTTTAATTTTGTAGTACAATGGATTTAAAGATCGTAGTTTTGTTCCTGTTTACCAGTAACATTGCTTGTTGTAATACTAAGTTGTTATATCTGTGTAATTTACAAACACAAACATAATTATAGGTTACTTAATATTACTTGATATGATACTATACAAAGTGGTTATTTCTGGGTAATTTATAAACAGGAACAAACCTAAGATTACATTTAGTACTAGGCCTACAATGAATTATTAGTTAGTTAGTTAGTTAGTATGGTAATTGGATTATGATAATTCCTGACAGTATTCCTAATGCTGTGTAGCTTATGTTGTGTTTATAGGCTACAGCAACACTTTTTGGAATGGTATGAAGGAATACATACAGGCTAGCCTAGTACACAAATATACTAGCCTGTTTCTGAGCTGGTTTACATTTGAACCCTGTCGCTGTCATTAGGCATTTCAACAGAGGGAGCCAACCGCGGAACGTCATACGTCCGTGTGGTTGACGACCGATAATGGCGAGTGCACAGGGTCATTTTGACCCATAGGACAGCAGGAGAGTTAAATGGGGTATGGTCTCCACCAAGAGGACACAGAAAAAATTACAACATTTAACTTAACAAATGAAAACAAATGTAAAAAACGAAATAATCAAAATTCCCCATCATTAGTGAATAATTATTAGTATTTATTTATGAATATAAAATAGTATTTCTTATCAAAAACGTATTTTTTTATTGAAAGTTATTCTACAAACAACTGATTTATTTGTTAAAAACAAACATCAAATAATAATAAATAAATAAAAATGAATACAGACCCATTGATTTTCATTTTGGACTGCATGAAAAATATTTTTTGATTACACATTTTTGTGAATAAATAATGTATTGTATAAAGATTTTTCCATAGTAATATAAAGGTTTACTACATATTGATATTTATATTATTTGGTACGTGTAAACTGAAAACAGAAATATATTTCCCAAAAACAAAGTTCTTTGAGTTAAAGCGATCTTACTTACTTGAGCACTGCATTGTGGGTAAACTGACCATACGGTATTTCCTCATTTGCAGCGCCGTATTCGTGGGCTAACAGCATGTCAGTAAATAGCATTAGATAATACGACACGTTTTGATAGTTTAAACGTTGAATTTGTTAAAGGATGGGACGTAAAAAGAAGAAGCAAATGAAGCCATGGTGTTGGTATCCTTTGTTATACAGTACTGTAGGGTATCTTATTTAGCTACTGTAGCCTACATTACACTCGACAAGGCCTTATGGACTTAACTACGAGGAAATGGTTACTGAGGCTGTAGTGTAAGCTAGTTAAAGCTATAAGGCCTTTTACCTTGCCGTCTCATTCAGCCTTTCCGCAAGCCGACCGGCTTCGGCTTTTAAAATACTGTAAAGTACTGTATTTAAAATGTTGATGTGGCCTGATACTACATATTGTCAGTTTTCGGTGTAGAATAATGTCCAATCATTGTCCAGTCTGAAAACGTTCAATATAGTTAACGGGATGCTCACATCGTTTTTAGCAAGTGCTAAACCTAGCTTGATGCCAATGTATTCGTAAACTTTGCTTGGTGCCAGTATATTATTAAAATATATATTTTTTCTTGTTGTAAAATGTTACAAAAATATTTTTACATATTGTAATATAGATTTGTTTATTTTTTGTGTTTTGGCGATAGTCTTGTCTAATGCTAGCCTCGCGTGACCATCCTGATCTCGCGAGCTTCAATTTAATTTAGCCGTGAGAATCAGTCTGGAAAGGCTGGGGATCAACGCGACTGTAGTCCTAGTAGCATCTGGACTTTCAAATCAGCGTCGTCGTTATTTCTACGGGCGTGGTTTAGGTGTGACGACAGAGTAAGCGACTTGGAAACTTGAAAATAACTGGCTGATACTAAAAAGCTAAAGGTAGATGATGCTATATAGTCAGTTTTATCTCAACTGAACACTATATCTTCATGAGGGTCATCATGAAGGTTAAACTCGTTGGATTGTAGGTGATAATACTCCTGTTGGTGTTCGCGGGGGTTTTGTTTTGTTGGCCGTTTTTGGCTACCGTCCTCAACTCCTACCTTGAAGGTATTGTAACCGAGACTTTGATGATGAGAAGATCCTCATCCAACACCAAAAGGCAAAGCATTTTAAGTGCCACATCTGTCACAAGAAGTTGTACACTGGACCAGGTTTGGCCATTCACTGCATGCAGGTAGGTATCGTTTGGTCATTATTGTTCTCAAGTAGCTGGTACTGTAAAACATGCTTGTAAAATGTATGTTTTTCAGGTACACAAAGAGACTATTGATGGTGTACCAAATGCCATACCTGGACGTGTAGACATAGAGCTGGAGATCTATGGCATGGAAGGCATTCCAGAGAAAGACATGCAGGAAAGACGACGGACACTTGAACAGAAGTCACAAGGTGATGTCTTTGAGTGCATATCCTATTAATGGTAGAGGATGGCGATCTATAAAAACAAAACACGATAAGACATTAATACTGTGCCATGGTCATTTTTAAAACTGTTCATTAGTTATAGTACATATAATGTAGATTTGCAGTGATGAAATAAAAATGTAGTTGTGCCCCATATCAACTTACAATTAACTTTCCCCCTGCAATCTGAAGACGATTGATGGAATTTACCTTTAGTCAACACAGGGCCAAGAACCACACATGGACACACAGGGCTTGATTCCTATCCTTTTAAGTGTTGCTGTGGGCCCTTCTCCCCTGTAGATAGCCAGAAAAAAAAACAGAACCAGGATGACTCTGATGAAGATGACGACGATGACGATGCAGGGCCATCGTTCCAGCAGCACCCTGCGGCCCCCCAGGCAGGCTACAGTGCTGCCGTGGCCCAGCCAGGGATGCCTCCTGTGGCTGGTACACCAGGGATGCCTCCTGGAGCCTACCAAGGCAAAGCCACTTATTTCTTATTAACCCTCCCGCTGTCCTACAGGTCAAAATGACCCAGCGCACTGCCTTGTTGGCCAACCACAGTATGGGCATATGAAATGCCGTGGTTGGGGCCATCTGCTGGCATTACAGGGTAGTGCGTTTGAAACTTGTGGACAGCAGGAAGGTTAACTAGACTGTAATCATCATAGTTGTAGTTACTCCACCCATGGTTCCCCATTATCATTTTTGTAAAAGTTATCAATGGGATAATCGGTAGATTTCTTGATTACTAAAATGATGGATTGCTGTGAGCTATGTGGTGTAGCAACATACACAAGTATAGTTTGGCTCAGGTAATCATGCGTGTCTTTGTTATAGGAATGCCTCCTATGATGCCAGGTGTTCCACCCATGATGCACGGAATGCCACATGGCATGCATGGAATGCCCCCAGGGTACAGCTTATTTTTCATATTCGGTAAAAAAAACCTCAGTCATGTACTGTTGATTTGGTGTAATTTATGCACTGTGTCCTCACATTCCAATACAGCATGATGCCAATGGGAGGAATGATGCCTCCAATGATGCCAGGAATGCCTGGCATGCCCCCAGGTAACAAGCTGCAGAGACAGTCTACTATTGTCTGCTCTTATCCCATACTGTGGGTAGTAATAATAACCAGCCTGTGGTCTGTTCTTCAGGGATGCCGCCCCACTTGGCCGCCAGGCCAGGCATGCCCCACATGGCACCAGCCCCTGCAGCAGCAGGGATGCCGAGTCGAGTGCCTGTGCCAACAGCCCAGCCAGCTGTCACTAAGCCTCTTTTTCCCAGTGCAGCACAGGTGAGCCCCAAGAGTCGTCCATGCATTACAGCCAAGTTAATCAAGGTTGAAATCGGCATTACAAAAATATTGTGGTCTACCTGTAAGCATCCTTAAGCAACGATACCTAATCCCTATAGGCTCTGGTTGCTTTGGTTAGAACTGTCTGCTAAATTAACTAATTCTAATTTAACACTATGGCGCCTCTCCAGGAGCCATCACCTTATTGTGGTGGAGAGGTTTGTGTGCCCCTATGAACCTGAGAGCTGTGTTGTCTGGAGCCTTGTGCTCCTGGTAGGGTCTCCCAAGGCAAAGTGGTCTCAGGGGACAAAGAATGTTTCACAAGACCACTCATGGAAAAGGAAAACAACTATAGAGGAAGAGTTAACCTGCCCGGAGGAAGCCGGGTCCCCGGTCTGGAGCCAGGCCCAGAGGGAGGGCTTGTTGGCGAGCTCCTGATGGCCCGGGTTTGCCACGGAGACCTGTCGAGCACAGCACAAAGAAGCAACATGGCACCCTTCTCTCCATCCTATGGGCCCACCACTCATGGGATGAACCGTTGGGGTCAGGTGTGCTGCCATATGGGTGGCAGTGAAGGTCAGGGACCCCAACAGACCAGACCCGGGCAGCAGAGGCTGACTCTGGGGACGTGGAACGTCACCTCTCTGTGGGGAAAGAAACCGGAACTTGTGTGGGAGGTGGAGTGCTACCAATTAGATCTGGTGGGGCTTACCTCTACGCACACTCGGTTCTGGAACCGTACTCCTGGATAGGGGATGGACTCTATTCTACTCTGGAGTTGCCCAGGGTGTGAGCCGCCGGGCGGGTGTAGGTCTACAGACGTAGGAGTGCTTGTTTTGATGCAGTTGGTGTCCAGCAGAATCGTTCTCATGTAGAAATCGCATAGAAGTATGAATCGAGATCACGATTTTATTTCGATAAATTGTGCAGCCCTAGTTGGAACATACTTGCTGTGTTGGGGTACGTGTGGATCTCCCCTAACATTGCGCACACGTGATGCAAGCTAGTTAAGCAATACATACTCTGCATGACCTGAACTAGGTGTTGTAGCGATATTCTCCTAAACCAAAGGTGGCACTGTATACAAAGAATCAGTTGGAATCGAGGCAGTCATGCTTACACCTGTTTAATTATTGTTTTGAGAATGTGTCAACC
>JAODUG010038323.1:0-11808 GCA_027564795.1 Aphredoderus sayanus
GAGAGAGATAGAGAGAGAGAGAGAGAGAGAGAGAGAGAGAGAGAGAGAGAGAGAGAGAGAGAGAGAGAGAGAGAGACCTTCAACAGAGCCTTTATTGGCACAATTATCTTACTACAACACACTTAAAAACCTACCATATTTACATACCTCTTTTTTATAGAGTGCATTTACAAAGAGGGCAGGGTTAGGAGTTGTAGTATTAGCTCTCTTCACAAAAAGAGAGAGAGAGAGAGACAGAGAGAAAGAGAGAGAGAGAGTGACAGAGATAGAGAGGCATGAAAGAGAGAGAGAGAATGCACAAACTGATGCTGGGTTACTCTGGTCTGACTTACCAACACCAATAAGATAAGCCTTCCTTTAAAGCAGAATGTAACTTGTGTTAAATATTTACCTCTGTAATAGCTTCCTTACCTCAATAAACCTCAATATAAATTTGAGGACCCGAAACTGGGTCAGTTTTTTCATCTGCTATTGATATACTCAGGTTACAGCATTTTGCATAATTGAATCATGCTCCTCTCATAATCTACCCAACCCTGGCAACCACTTAAAGTCTGCACAGACTTAAACAGTGAGCTATAATAGGCCGGACATTTTGATACATCATGAAGTCTATCTTTAACTTTCGCTGGAGGAATATGTTTAATGTGGTGGCTAAGAAGACAATCATTAGATTGGGTGACTGCATTGGGACATTGGTTGTTTGATATTGTTTCAGATGTTTACAAACTGGCTTGAAGCAAATGTGTTTCATCAAGTACAAACAAATGGAAATGCTGATATTATAATAACCAACACAAAGGTACTGTACCAAAAGAAATTTTTGTTTCAGGTTTAGGTTAATTTTTATATTATTTTATTTCTAAATGTGTTCTATTATATGTTCTCAATCATTTGAACACCCGCAAGCTGCGGTGTAATGATTTCCCATTTCAACCAAAAGTATTGGGGAGAAAGAAACCATAACCACCACCTCAATAGACACCATAAGACTGTGGCTCTTACATATCCTTTCACTTAGCTCTTCTCTAAACAGACTAACAGACACTGTGACCTGAGACTTGTACACTAACATGGTACCAGTTCAAGCCTTAAGACAAGATTGCTGCTATATGATCCAATTTTATTCTCTTAAGCTCATAATGGTTTCAGTGCCTAATCGCCTCTTGAAAACCCATATGTAAATAGGTGTAAAATGCTTTCTGTATGACTTTTTACTGTATGATTTCTCTGGTTATACATCCACTTGCAACAGATATTTAAAACATGAAATATCTAAATGATCCTGTGTCACCCATTATATAATTAAAGAAGTTTTCAAAGACTTTGCTTCAGTATTGTTTCAAATAAAAACACCTAAAGGCTATAATCTAATAAAGGCTGTGGCTTGGCTGGGACATTATCAAAAGAATATTTTTGATCATTTTGTTCATCATTACGTAGACAAACTAGAAACTGTACTCGTTTGGTATTTGTGAAGTTGTGTTTGTTTCATTTGAGTATAGTGGACCTGTTTATCACTGTCATTTGTTGCTTATGCACAGGTGAGCAATTACAGTAACGGAAGAACTGAGTTAAGTGTAAAGGGACACTCCTCAATTTGTGTGCCAGAATTCCCCTTGTTGATGAAACCAGCTTTATGAAACCAGCCCTCCCCCATAAAGACTAACAACACAGTTGTGTTTCAAACATAAACAACGAGTCAGGGTGAACATTAGGGTTTCCTATAAAGTAGTGTACCTTTAACACAATCTACAGAAAGTCATCTGAAACCCGACTTACTGGTCTGTCCTGTTCCACAGCTGTGTCCTCCTGTCCTGGGGTGCAGGAGGACGGGAGATGGAGAAGGAAGGAAAAGGAGGGCTATATAGTCCCACTGGAATCACAGTGTGAGACGTATTGTTAACGCTGTTCTTGTTCCGCCTGCCGCCTGCTGCCTGGGGCCTTTTGTCATGCCATAGCACGTGCATTTACACCTCAGAGGGGCTTTCTCTTTCTAGAGGAATAGACTAGTCACCTGCCCCTGAGTAGGTATGGCAGGACAAGGTAGAAAGTCAGGTTATGGTAATGTGATTAACAGCATTATATCACCTTCAACTTCATACTTTCTTTTGTTCAGCCAAAGTTTTTACCTTCTCAGTGGATGTTCAGTCCCAAGTATGTCACATTAGCAAGACTCTAGTGGTAGGTGACAGATTTACAAACCAACAAAGCCATGTTACAGACTGTGGACTATAAAATGTTTTTCTTTAAATTGCTTTAATAATGTAGACCACTGTGTTTAGAAGTGCCATAACTGTCTTTCTTCTTCTTTGTTTGGGGGACTAAAACTGCTACTCTGTGTTCTATATTGTTTTACAAATGCCGCACATGCCTGCGTTCATGCCGTCCTGATGGCCTTAATCAGACATGACACCAACTCTAACATTTTATGTTGGCTGATAAAAGCAAAACAATTTCACCACAAAAACCACAACAATATCCTTATGAGGAAGTCAAACAATGATACCAGCTTAGCAAGAAAGACCAGTGTGAATGTTTGTGAGGAACAATACCAGCCTACCCATCCTTCTTTGCAATGAGTGTGTTACTGTAGCAATGTCCTCGTGCTCGTTGATGGTGTGAACATTAGCTGTTCCTCCGGCACGTTCCCACAGCCTGGTGATCAGACATGCAGACCACGCGCTAGACAGGGTGTTGTTGTCAGTGCTGTAGTATTCAGAGGAATAATCTGCATAGTGGCAATGAATTGAACTCACATGCACTGCACATGTTTGTACACATCTTGCCCTGCCAGCTTTTACACCCGTGTCTCTGTTGCAGTCTCCCTCTCTCTCTCTCTCCCTCTCTCTCTCTCTCTCTCTCTCTCTCTCTCTCTCTCTCTCTCTCTCTCTCTCTCACACACACACACACACACACACATGCATTTTTTAAAGACAACAAACCTAGTCAGCTGGTTTTTTCTTCATTTTTTTCTTTCTTCCACAGTGAGGCCTTTGTTGTCATGGAGATGCACGGTAATGGTGTACACATGTTGCCTAATTGTAAATGTATTATCATGTCAACATTGGTATAAGAGGACAAAGTGCTGATTAGCTAATTGGCTAATTCTGGTCATAAAACGCAACTGCACCCTCTGTGTTTTTGAAAGCTGTCATTCTATTCTAAAAGAGGTGTCTCATGTCAAATTGTTACTTTCACTTGGGCTTCGACAAGTCACATTGCAAACATTATATTCCCCCACTGCACATTTGTGGTATCGCTATTTCAAATTCCTCCCCCAAACACCTGACAACCTTGCAGGTCCTCATTTGAGTTAGTTACAGCTATATCTTGTTTGTGTCAAGCAAAATGACAGAAAGGATATACAGTCTCAGAGGGTATTTATATGTAACACTGTAATGGCTGCCATGATATTAGGTGACGGTGAGTTTGTACAGTTTGGTCAAGACATAAATGTGATGTGGGAGACAAGCAAACTTCTGGTTAGCAGCCTGCAGGAAGGCAGCCACTGGCTCCAGGGACACTTTCAGAAGGCCGAAAGGGGATCTCAGCATGTGCACACACCAACGTGACTAATGATATCCAGCTGCTAGTGTGCAAACACATACACACATACACACATACACACACACATGCATATGATTCACTCTTCCCTGGGGCGAGTAAGCGGCAGCCATAGTCAGGAAACAATACCATCACATTGTTAGAATAATACTTTGATACAAATGAAGTTTGTGGAAAGGATGTGGCTGATACTGAGTTTTTAATCTGTATACTGAATGTCTTCACCATAATGGCTATAAGAAAATAGATGTGATAGGTGGAGTTTGACAACTCTACTACTAAAAAGGAAAAGGTCCTTGATTGCTAAGAGCCTATACGCCTGTGCAACAGGCTTTATACTTACTTTGAAGTGGAGGTAGAATGCTCCACCCACTCCTGTCCAACGGTTTGGTGAATTTAAGAAGTTTAAATTACATGGCTCTACATGTAATTTCTATATGACATGGCAATTGTTATGGACCAATATGTATAAGTTGTGCACTCTCAGCTGTGAAATGATAATTTAGATTTGAATTTGCACGACAGAATCATATATTTATATAGCACATTTGTACAGCATTCTGCCCATGTTATAAAAATGGGTTAGTGGGGACAAATAAAATACTATAATGCTTCTGTGGAGATACGTGTTTCCTGTGTTTTTTGACGATGTAAGATGATTTGTTACTCATCTCTGCAATGAAAATATGTGCATGAATTGACTAGTCTTGCTATGAGTGTGATTTCCTGATTGTATGAGAAATTGGGACATTTGAATTGTGTTTAAATTCAACCATGTCAGATAACATGGGGATATTAAAAAGTAATTTTTAGGCAATTAGTTTAAGTTGCCTAGAGGATAGGTCTCCCATTGTCTTTCACTGCTAATAAAGTAGAACTCAGAATGATGCATTAATTATAAATATAAAAAATGAATGGTTTTTCTTTACATACCAAGATCCACACTGAGGTTTCATATGGATATTCTCTAAGAGTGCATGTCATGTATTTTCATTTAAACAGTGAATGCAACAAAGAGCACAGCTCTGATAATGTGGCAATGGTACATGGAGAATTTTACATTCAATGTCAGGTCAAAGAAAGAGAGTGAGTCCTTTGGGCCCGGGGGGTCAGTTAGGGGCACCAGCTGTGTCTCTTGGGCTGGATTCTGGTCTCAGCAGGGAACCCTTACAATTTTTTTACCCCAGGCTGCCGGTAAAACACTGAGTCTCAGTAACGTGAGAGCGGTGGTGGAGGGAGTGTACAAAAACAAATCTTGCTGCCAGTGTGTGCTAAGCAGAGCAGGGTGTTTTAGTGCAGGGTGTGGGGTGGGGGGCTGATTACCCCCCCCCCCTTCCTCACACACACACACACACACACACACACAGATAAAGCAACATTCAAACAGAGAAAGAACAAAATGGACAGCAGGAGGTATGGAAGGTCAAAGAAAGTAAGAAGTAAATTAATAACACTTAGTAAGTAAATAATGGTGAGCATTAAAATAATAACACAAAGAGGTTTAAATAACAGAGGATTAAACAAATGGTCAATTGTTTAAATGCAACAAAAACCTTTTTGTTATGTTTTGCTGTGACAATATAAAGCGTATTCATTAATGCAGATGAATGCACAGGCTGACTTGCAGCCTATAGGGGACCCAAGTGTGCAAGGGCCCTGGATTGGATCAGCGCATTAAAGGTATAGTCAGAAATGGTAAGCTAATACATTTTTTGTCAAATTCAGCAAATATCTACTCAAAGGCTGCTCGTTCTCTATGCGTGCTGAAACAATAATCAGGTGTTACTACACAGCCCTGGCTCTGTAAATGGGAACATTATCAAAATGGTGCAGGTTGCACCTCACAACAATATCATAGTCTTGGCAATGTTTTACCAGTGTGTGGGATGGAGCTTCTGAGGTAGCACCCTATGGCATTGAGAGGTGTTTTTGTTTTGATTGAGTTATATATATGATATATAAATATCAACAAGCTTTCAGAATGACTGATTATACCTTTAAAAGTTATTGTTTTAATAAGCATAGGTCGACATGTTTGTATATAAGGCTATAAACCTTATTTTATTATGGCACAGAATATTTCGTAGAGCTTCTGATTTACCTAGCTAGTTTTCTGTTCCAAGTTCTCTTAGCTCCATGCCATAGTGGAGACATTTATTTACTCCGGGTATTTCTCAATTGAGAATTTGAGATGAGGGAGGGGCCGTGTTTGCACTCTGTTCCTTTATTTTTCACCACTTTAGGTGAACAGGGAAAACAAACAGTAGGCCTACGTTTCTCTAAAGGTGCATCTAGACTCTAGACAACATTGAGGGCAAACACATGCGTGGTCCTCTCCAAGACGGTGGCACACACATCTCCCAATGTATTACCGTCTCTAAATTCAGAGGTTTCCATGGTATACACGACAATTATTAATGCCATGGATATAGCACTGATGTTTTTCACCCCATGTGAAGTGGACACAATTCACTTTTTGGGACTTGCTTGAGAAGTGTGAAGCATCCAAACTAGATTAGTAGTTTGCACTACATAATGGAAAACTGGACTGCTAAAAAACAAGGAAGAAAAACGTCTAAATATAGGAATATGTGTTTATTATTTACGATTGTGTTGCATTATTGTTGCATTATTGTGCTGCTGCTGTGTTACTTGTATTTTTCATGGCTTTGATTAGTTATTGCATTATTATTGGATTGTTTTTGCAATATTGCACAGCGGTTCAATTTGTGTTTCTGTGTGAGGATGTTGTCATTATTGGTCAGTACAACTGGTAAAACATGATGGGTAAGGGGTGACCAGGCCCCAGAAAGCATAGCCTATGGGGCCCATATCCACCTTTATCCTCAACTGGCTGAAGGGAGAGGAAACAATAATGGCCTCACAGATGTCAAATCATTAGGTAAGCTAAGCAATCTGCTGAAATAATTAATTGTTAGATGTTAGATAAGATAACTCATCCCTACATTATGTCTTTGTTTGTCTTTCTGTCTTCCTGTCTTTCTATCTATCTGTCTACACACACACGCACGCACGCACGCACAAAACATCCACAGCACCAGCAACCACCACAAAGTGGGATATCCTGTTTTTCCAGGGTCCTACTCCTCCCAGAATAGCACAGCATGGCAGCCACTTTGTTGTCACGCTTATCTCAGGCCGCATTATAATGGCCTGTGTGGCAAGGAAACATCCCTCATTGTTTTCCCCCACAGGCTTCCCCTCAGACAAGTGGCTGAGGTGGCCAAGAAGCGGCCTCACAGGGCTGCCTGTCCTCTCCCACCCCCACGGCTCCACCACCGGACCACCACCACTCATTATCAAAGCCATATCTGGATCTGCATCTCCATCTAATGTTACACGGCCGCCCTCACCCGGGCCAATGGGCCATGTGTATAATGCTGCATTGTAAGGACATGTATATACACACACACACACACACACACAAATGTATGGAAACACACACAAGCAGGTGCACGCTGCCATGGCCTCCCAGTCCCAGACTATTATCGGTCTGGCGGAATGCGTGAGTATTCGCCACGTTAGCAAACACGCTACCTCAGGCGTGACTGTAATGTTTAAGTAGCTGTGTTCAAGCAATCCAGTATGTGCCCCACACACACACACACACACACAGGGTATCTCCCTTATCTTTGCAAGTATCACGATCCCCGCTGTACTTGCAGGGCACTGCAAAACACACGCACACACACAGACACACACACGCGCGTGCGCAGACGCGGGCTCACACACGCATGCAGTACAGCTGCACAAACACAGCAACGCCGCTCACACCCATATCTCTGTATTCGGTCCCTGGAGTGCGAGGCAGTTGTCGTATCACTCCTCGCCGGCAGCCCGGTATGCCAACATATCACGATGCCACATGCACCAGCTGCCACTCACGGGCGCACACTGTAGGCAATGCCTGGGGAGCCGCCAGTAACGCCATGCCGCAGGCATTTGCGACATGCTATTTGCCAGGTCCGTGGGGCAGGGTGTACTTGCACCGGGGAAGCTTGAGGAAGTATGCAAATCACTAATACGTTAGTCAAATATGTTGCACCAAGTAAGTGGGTGACTAAGCAGGGACTGTAATTAAAATACTCGCTATTGTAAATCAGTAACTAAAGCACAAAGTCAGAAAATAAGTCAGTACAGCGCTAAGTGAGTAGCAACTAAAGTAGCCAGTGAGTAAGTAAAACAGCGCTGTATGTAAGGCAGTAAGTAGTAAACCGAAGACGCAGAATGGAGGCCGCTCTCATTCAGTGCCCATGTTAGCAAGTGTTCATGTTTACTCAACCGTAGCAGGCAAGGAGATGTTTATAGTCCCATAGTCATGACTGTTTTCTCAGCTTTCACATAAATAAGCTAGGTCTGTGCCCATAATACTACAAGCTGTAACTGCACTATTGTTGAATTTGTATTATAGATATTTTAAGTATATAATTTGTACAGTCCACTATTGTCATTGCTAGATGTTGACATCCTCTGACATACTCATTTGTAATTAATGAACTTTCCTGGCACTTAAGATGCTCTTAGAAGAAAGACAGAAGATATAGTGGACTATCTACCAGATACAATGACAGTATCTTAATTCAGATGTAGTCACTTAATAAACTGGTCTAACTAGGAAAATTATTTTCTATATAATTGAGGAGAGCAAACAAAGCCTTTTACAGTAATACCTAGCGGTTCTCCATACATGCTTGTCAGACTCAAGATCATATGGAATTGCAGTGACACAGAGAATGCATTGCATCTTATTAGTGAAAGACACCCACCTGTCTCACCAACCATCAGAGCCAACTGTCGCAGACAGACGGTCGTGGGAAAAGTTGGGCTGTGAGTCTGCCTCAGATTAGTAAGGTCAACAGATGATTTGCCAGTTATAGCCCACAAGCTATATTTACAGTTTGTTAGTTTCAGTTAAGGCTTGTCCACTTGTGCGTATGCTTTACATGTTAGAGATGAACAATATATCTTAGTTTGTAGCTACATAAACATAGGCAGATTAGAAGAGAAAAACAGGAAGTGGGTTTAAAGGGGTTATACTGACCTTTATGTTGTAATTAAAAAAAAGTCATGACCGCATTAGGGAGATGATCTGGCATGACTTTTAAAGAAGAAACTGGAGAGACATTTTTTTTGGTGCGACCATATCTCTTAATTATTAACATGGAACATTTCTTTGTGCCATGGTGAAATAAGACAGCTTAACAGATGCAACCTTGGGCAGGAAGATAAGAGAAGCTGTCTACGGTTAAAAGAACACACAGTACAGTTTGTCTCACACATTGCCTGCAGGGTGTGACCATCCTCTGTGGGTGTGAGATGTCCACTTCAAAACAAAGCCAATGAACATATCTTCATAAAAAGATTTAACGACTTTATTGTAATATCGTTGTGTTACACCCAATGTTGTACAAGCATTATGTGTGTATAATGTTATAAACAGTATGCATCCACAGAAGGATTTTTACATTATGAGGTGAAACACACTGATTCGGCATTGTGTGCTCATAGATATACTCTATAACAGATGTTTCAAGAGTGTGGGTCCTTGACTCATAAAAGGGTTTGTGATGTTGATGCAGAGATGTTGAGGAGGCATGAGTGGGTTATGAGTTTATATGTTCTTTAATTGTGTTCATGTTCGGAAGTACATTATTAAACATTTAGATGCTATTTGTTTTGTTATTAAAGTGGTTTATAGTGTGCGAGTAAATGGCTACTTGGGGGTTGAGTCTCAAAAAGTATTAAATCCACCTTCAAATTCTGCACAAATACTAATCAGGTCATTGTGAGTTTAACAACTGTGCAAGAATTAGCAAACTCCTCAATTGTGCCTGGAATTCCCCTTTTGGTTGACACCAGTATTACAAATATGTGATTGTTTTGTCTGAACATCTCTATATGTACTGTTTATGCCTTTCTCTGTGTGCTTAGACGCTGATATTCCTCTCTACACTTTCTTCTACAGCTCTCCTAGGTTCACACTGTTCCCTACTCCCCTTATAGCCTCATGTTGGTGGAACTGGGGTTTTAACCGTGCTGTAACACAACTGGTGCATGTACCTTAACATCTAAGGTAGAACAATGACATCTGAATAGTTATTGAAGAAGGATTTAACAAAATTAAAATTAGAACTAATAAAGAACTTTGCCCACTGCTCACTGCAAATGACTCTTGGCAGTAAACAA
The DNA here is from genome assembly GCA_027564795.1 of Aphredoderus sayanus. Lineage (NCBI taxonomy): Eukaryota > Metazoa > Chordata > Actinopteri > Percopsiformes > Aphredoderidae > Aphredoderus > Aphredoderus sayanus. The sequence continues at coordinate 9,775 of JAODUG010038323.1, forward strand.
GTCATGATATGAGAAGCACTTAAGACACCCCATACATGAGAGTCATTCCAAGTTTAACAAAAACATTTGGAATAGCTTAAATATTAGCATGCCAACACCTTCATGAACAGCAAAAGCAAAACAAAGGAAGCAAAATAAAGCCCACCTGAACTAATTAGCTGATGGTTATACATGTGAAGTGCCTTCAAAGTTTTGACAATGTCTTAAATGGCAGAGTACAGAGCCAGAGCTATAGAAATGAGAGTGAAGTTGTGAGGAGGTGCCAGCAAAATAGCCGGGCCACAAGAGGAAGGAGTATTGTTCTTGGCACTGATTGGTGCAACCCAGTCCAAGCTCCCAGATGGAGTCCGGCAAGCTCCAGTAATAATACACACACGCAAACGCACACACGCACATGTACACACACACATACACACGTGCGTGTGCGCATGCACACAATACAGGTCAGATCAGGATACATGTACAATAAATCCATTGTGCCTTGCTGTCTCTTTATAAAGATATTTCACTGCGCAGAGACCTTATCTTACTTAGCACACCCAGGAAAGTGACTTTGTGAACAATTAGGGGCTCACATCTAAACAGTGTGGGCTCTTAACACAGAACAGCCAAGGCTTTGAAATATGTGATGAAGTAAATGCATCAAACTACAGCACATTTCATTATTTGCACAATTCCTAAACTGATCATTTCAAAGAAACCTCAGAATAACATTTCTTGGTATAAAACCTTGGAAACATGGCCACAATAGTCACAAATGCAACTTAGCATTTCATAGCAGTTCAGTTAATGAATGCATAACTTCCTGTGTGTACTAGTACACAGACAACTCACCGTCTCATCATATGCTCATTTCCATTTCTAATAGACATGTGAATGACGTTTTACCCTTATATAGTTATCCATTTCCCTTTTAATTCTTCTGATCTGCAGTACGCCAAAGTAGCAAGTGATTTTTTTTCTACAACAGGATTTTATCAGACAATGAGAATACACACATCCTCATTTCAAACCATGTTTGTAAATGATCACAGCATGTGTAGTTTCTGTTTGTACCAGTCATTACAATATGTTTACCAAGTTAATATTGACAGGCTCCACTGTCAGTGGATTATAAAATGAAATTGCTTACACAGAATTGCTTGGATGGCCTTTTATAGGGTGATATAAATAAGTCAATACAGTAGCCACACTTTATTTCAGTTGAAATATTTGGTTGAGTTGCTTGTATTGTCTGCAACCACAAGCAGACAGCTAAACAAGGTACCAGACATGCATACTATATGCGAGATACGTGTAGATCTGGGAAATATTCTAGTGAAAACCGCACAATATGTAAAATACATGGTGAAATGAATCACCCACACGTCACAGGTCTGTCACACTTACACACTAAGTCACCCACAAGACCAGTTACTGTCTACCACACTACATTCACAGCCACTTTCTATAAACATAGACATATATCTAATTTCTAGTAGAAAACTACCGCAAAACACTATGAGTGTGAGATACTGTAGATCTTTTTAAAGGCTCTTAAGTCTTTCTTTGCCACAGTTCTTTCCTTCCAGGTCTGTCTCTCAGGAAAACACAAACCGCAGCAACCATAGCGACGGAGAGAAATGAGGAAGACCTGGCTTGCTCAGGCCCATCACCTTTGGGGCCTCCTGATTGGTCGAGGCCCTATTCTGTGTGTAGATGTCTTGTTGCCGTGAGGACAGCGAGATAGCTAGATAGACAATTACATGATTGTAGACGCTGAGCTATCAGATGTGCTTTCTAAGGTGGATTTAGATGGCAGGCTCACCATTGATTTTCTCCACTCGTGCGATTGTGTTGGGTTTCTGGATTTCATCCAGAGACTGGGTTTCATCATCTGTGCTAAGAGTTTCTATTTGCTTAGGCTAATGACCTGATTCTTAAAACAACGTGGAAGATGATGAATATTGATTTTGTGTGTGTGTGTGTGTGTGTGTGTGTGTGTGTGTGTGTGTGTGTGCGTGTGAGTCTGTATAGACAGTTGACCAACCTGCT
>JAODUG010038334.1:0-17545 GCA_027564795.1 Aphredoderus sayanus
AGGTTTAGCGCCTTCTATCTGCCACAAAGAGCTAGTGATTTGGGTCATTCTGACCCAGAGGACATCACCAGGGTTAAGCACGCAGTCTAAAGTGCATTTAAAGTAGGGTGTGTCCAAATCCACTTTGCTAGTTTAACTGTGGAATAAATGAGCTCAGTGCTAAGTGTATGATTCAGGGCTGTATTTATTCTCTTCATTAGTCATGTGTTTTGGGTGTAGCACACCAGCCAGATGAGCTTAAACCTTTGCTAATTGCTACGGTATTATACTGGCAGATTTGCAAAGTATAATTTGCAAGGTAGTAAGACAGAAAGCGTGCAAGCAGACCAGCTATGGACACCACAGGAATCCAGCAGGATACAACGTCTTGATTTAGACTAATAGTCGTTCACATTGAAATATTTGTAGTTTTGATATTATGCATGTTTGTGTGCTGCTGTGTGTGTAGTGTAAGTGCATTATTCTTTCACCTACTGTATCTAGGGGAATATTACTCTCTTGATAATGTGCCTTTAAAATAACAGTGACGTACTGCACCATTTACTTCAGACAAGGTTTTTGTATGTCAATCGCTTTCCGGGCTAGGCTAAAGATACTTGAATCGCTCTTGACACTGCTTTAGATCCCCATATGTTTATACAGTAGTACACTTTATAGTATTTAATTTGAAAGTGACTGCTCATTCAAGCTCAAAGTCAAACCTGCATACTGTATACAGTACTGTCAGCTGCCATAGGCCACATGCATATTTATTCACTTCTGTTCACTACTTTGTAGGCACACTAGCTACAATATACAATAAATACATGACGTAGGCTATATTGGACATTTAATATGCACTATGCTTGTAGAGACATTCAATTGTGCGTTTATTCGAGCTTTACATCACGATGCACAGTCCCACTGCGTAATTGACATGTCTAAGCCTTCCACTCTATTCCTCTGTGTGTGTGTGTGCGTGCGTGCGTGTGTGTGTGTGTGTGTATCAGGCGGCCTGTGTGCCAGTGATGCTTAGTAACGGCTGGGAGCTGCCCTTCTCAGAGATCATCGACTGGAACACAGCTGCTGTCATCGGTGATGAGAGGCTCCTGCTCCAGGTAACGCGCGCGCACGCACACACACACACACACACATCCGCGTGCGTGTACGCTATAAAACATAGAACAACAATTAGAAAACTGTCCGAATAAAGACAGTTTTAACTATTCCGCTCTAACGCCGCACTAATTCCAATCATAGACTAAAACGCCAGCGTTTGAGAAATGTACCGCAATTACTTGCATGGCTAACTCGTACAAGTAAACAATATTAGCAAATGGACAGCGATGGATTTGCATGAACTTATGAAAAATGCATTCATTGCTTATTTGAATGAGGTCTGTAATAAAAGGGTTTGACATTGGGTTTGTTCTTACGCATTCACCTCAGTTTGTGAAACACTAATGTACCTAGTCACCAAGGCTATGTTTTACACAATAATAAAATGTGGTGTGTTTGATTTATGTGTTAGGGTAAGTGTAAAATGCATTTTCCAGATGTATTATCCAGGTGTCATGTAGATTTCACAGATTTGAGAAACTCACACATGTATTGCCTTGGTAATAAATGCAAAGATTAAGAAAGCAAGTGGTAACTGCCTCCATGTTTGTTATGTTCCTGAACATGCCAATGTGAAACAGCTTTAATGCCCCTGAGGATGACATTTGGCACAGTTATTTTCAATATAGCAACACGTTCTGTTTAACAAATAACAGCGCTTTTAGATAAAGTCAAATGACTGGTTTTACACAACAAATCAATCCTCTTTTTCACTCGTGCGCTCACCCAAAGCAATACAAAAATGTAATGAAAATGAAAGTTATTCAAAGTTAATTACGAATTTATTTACTATTAAATAACTTTACAATTGCAAGATGAGAGCAAGCCTTCATATCTATAAGTAATTTCTAATTTGCGTTTTATTACATGTACAATCAACATTTAGCTCATAATGATAATGAAATGCATAATTCGTGTCTATTAAGGGTTTCATCGTTTTAACTTTATATGTGCAGTATATGTCCCTTCAATGTGTGCAGAGAGTGACTGTGGCCTTGTTGTGTGTAGATTCCCTCTACGGTGCGTTCAATCCACCAGGATAAGATCCTCTCCCTCAGACAGCAGACCCAATTCCTGTGGGAGGCGTACTTCTCCTCTGTAGAGAAAATAGTCCTGACCACGCTGGAGGTGAGCACATATAACACACACACACACACATACACACAGACACACACGACACAATGCTCTCTGTCTGAGGGCTGATGTGTCACGTCCGCCTCTCTATAACCTCGCCCCCCCCATCTAACACCCACACACACATGCATACACACTCTCCCTCCCGCCTCTTGGCTTACCGAGAGCCGTTTAACATGACGTGGAGAACATTAAGAGTAGCGGTGAAATGCACTCTCGACAGGCACCCTGGGAGACATTTCAACACCCAGGCCACATAGTTCCATTCTGACTGGGCAAAAATTTCACTTTATTTTATTTCTGTTTTTCATGCACAGTGAAGCGACTTAGAATGAGCTTTTGGCCGCGGTAGATCAGCTGACCGTGCATCAATGTGTATGTTATTTATAGAATATATATTGTGGATTTTTTTTGGGAAGGAGGTGGGGGGTGTCACAGAAGAAAAAATGTATTGTTTATTTTTAATCTAGTTTTATCACCTACATTGATCGACAGTATATCGCTATACTTACTGTTCTGTGTTTAGTTTTGACTGTATGGCTCGGAGCGCAGTCCATACACTGGAGTGATCAGTGGCCCTCAACCCTAGTCCTGGGGACCCACTGCCCTGCAGGCTCTATGTCTGCCTGCTGGGTAAAACTTGCTAACGCATGACCAATCAGCGTCGTACTGGTAGCTACGGGCTACAGCCGCCAATGCAACTGGAAAACAACAATGGCGGTTCTTACAGATAAGACAGATGGTTCATCCAATCACCTGCCGAGTCATTTTTTTTTAACCCTCGTAATGTCCTCTGGGTCAAAATGACCCAAATCACTGCCTCTTTGTGGCAGATAGAAGGCGCGAAACCTAATTCTACAGCTCACACAGACATATGATGTGCACTGCTGGCACAACAAGGTGTGAGTTTGAAACCCGAGGACAACAGGAGGGTTAAAAGGCACAAAAAACAACACAAATACGTAAAGAAATAATTAACAAAGAAATTAAAACACACAGCAATGCCAATAAAAAAATCATACACAGTCAGATACGATATTTTTAAGGACATCACGAGGGTTAAAGCTCCCTTTTCAAAACAGTTGTGGTGGTCGGCTCCGCAGATGGTTGTGTGCGCAGAAGTACGCTTGGCGTGCGTAACAACCATCTGGCGCGTCAGGCTAGGTCCACAGGACCCAAGGGTTCAGTGCCAGTGGGAGAGTCCACACACTCGGCATCCATTGCTGTGCCAAGCTGCCCCTGCACAGCCACATGTCCTCTGACACTGCATTCCTGGCCCTTCCACTGCAGGCATGCCACCCCCCCCCCCCACACACCCACACACACACACACATGCGCGTGCTGTGAACCTAATCTGAGGGGTTCAGTATCCGCCACGGAGTCTGGCTCTATCACCTCTCACCTGTTTGTTAGCTGTAGTGTCTTGTTACACTGGCTGCACACACACACACACACACACACGCGCGCGCGCGCGGGGTGAAACACATTTCCTTATGCCAAGGTGTCAGGCCAGATGCATATGGTGCCACCCAGCCATAACCCCGCTGGCATGTTGTCACTCTCTACTAAAGAGCAAGGTGACAGGTTGTGTGTGTGTGTGCGTGCTTGTGTGTATCTGTCTTCTTCTGACTGTGTTTAGATGTGTGTGTGTGTGTGTGTGTTTGGTTACAGGGACAGCAAAGGCTTTAACACTTAAATCCTGAAATCCTGAGTGACTGTCCTGTAGAGGGAGCCAGGGGGAGGATGGGGGTTGACATATGTAAATGGTGTTGCCGTGGCAGCACATTCCAGATAAGGAGCGACATGGTTTATTCATCCCGCCAAGGCAGGCAGGCACGCTCGCTTGACTGCAGATCTAGGCCGATACAAACACGCGCACACACACTCACACAGATTGAATCTCTAGCACATACATGCTACGCAATTTGTGTGTGAAATAAAATACAATATATTTAACATCATCTTATTTATTTTGATTATGACAACCCACCACCCGTGTGAAAAGCAAAAAACACGAGGTTGGTGGTGCTGGCTTTGCCTGCTCCAACCAATCACGGTGAGCTTCCTGTCAAGGAGTGGACACGTCTCCACCAATCACAATACAGCGCCCGTTTGAGTGCCCCATTAACGGCAGCTCACGGCGTCTTTCAAGAGAGGCAGGATTCATATACCGCGCTCTAATTGCTTGATTGTGTCTGTTCGGAGTTGGGATTGCATCGTTCATCATGTCCAGTCGAGAAGGGGGTGATTGTGGGGAGGGGGTGGGGGGGGGTGATATCTTGCTTCTGTCCGTGCCAGCAAAATGGTCCTTCATAAGGTGTAAAAGGTTTTCTGCTGGCCGTCGGTTTAGAGAGAACTTAAAGCAGTCAAAGTTAATCAGTCCTACGGAGGCAAATGGTTATCGACTGCCCTCTGAGGGATGCTGGAGAGCAAGGAGGAGGGAAGGGGGACGTCAGATGGACTCATGCAGACATTTTTATGATGTTTTCTCCTTCTGTCTCGTTCCCGGCTCCCCGCCCCCCATGAATTTTCATGGAGCTTTGTCAATATTATTACAGAAAGGCCCCTGCAGCTGTATTATTAACTTTTCACGTTGCTCGCCCAAACGCCCACTTGTGCAAACCACCACATCTCTCTCTCTCCCCCTCTCTCTCTCCCTCTCTCTCCCTCTCTCTCCCTCCCCCCCCTCTCTCTCTCTCTCTCTCTGCCACTCTATACATTCGTCTGTTTCGTTACCATGCCAATGGACAAGTCACCCCTTGTCACCTCACAGCTCAATAGCCACCATAAAACATGACCCACAACCATAACTGAAGCAATTTAGCCTTGCTCAAGGGCACAGCTGCAATATCTCTTTTATTCTTTTTTTTTTTTATCCGTAATCCTCCTCTGCACAGCGTGTGTGTTTGTGTGTGTGTGTGTGGGGGGTTGACAGACTGCTCTATTTGGGAGCAGTAAGGATGGAGCAGGCTTGACTTACTGTGCTCTCTGATATGGCCCCTGAGTCTGTCCGTCTTGCTCTGTTGGCCTCCGCCGGAGCCACCGCTGTTTGAATGGCCGTCTGTCTGGCCGTCCAGCTGCTGTTGCACCTGGGCAGCCGACCTGCTCAGCATTCAAGGGTGTGCTTCAGGTTGAGGAGTATTTCACAATAAGCTGGATTTCTTCCAGAGACATGGGTTCGCTCACACACTCTTGCTCTTGACACGATCAATAACACCTATTCAGCCGCTACAAAGCAGACGTTTTGGAAGTAGGAATAACTTCCACTTGGTGTCTGCAGTCTGTGTTCTGCCTCCACTATTTCACTCACTGGGGCGTGAATGATATCTGGGCACTGTGAATATCAAAAAGGTTAGGGAAAGTTGGAAAATCCATTCTGTGACATTGATGGACATCTTTCTTGTCACTCTGGCGTGTGAAAACTCAAATTCCCTTGTGTAAAACATTACATTTTGCAGTTTAACATTTCACTCAAATATTATATTAGTATTTTTTTTAACATAAATGGGAGATGTGTTTTAGGCTACTTTGCCACGTAGACTGCCTCTCCACTATAGACAAAGCTTCAGTATGCTTAAATGATGTCTGCAACTACAGAGAAGAAAGACGTCTCTGCTGAAAGTGGAGATCTTTTAATAACAGTACAGCTGCAGATTAAGTGACGTTATGCAGCAGTGATTTGATTCCACCAACACCGCAAAGCCAGCAAGCAAATGCACACGCACTCACACTTCCCGTTCTTCAGCCGTGATTCCATGTCCAAGAGCAGTTTTGTGATAACGGTGTAAAGCCTGAAAATAATCTCACGTTCATTTCATTTTATTTCATATTATTGATTATGTTTTTATTGATCAAATAAAATAAATATAAAACAAATCAAATGTACATATAGTACACACACACACACACACACACACACACACACACACACCCAGTATCCACATCCAGCTGTACCACTGACCCCATGGTGTGTGTGTGTGTGTGTGTCCAGATCATCCAGGACCGTGTGCTGGAGCACGGCTCTCGCAGCAGCCTGATGTGGAACAGCCACCCGGGCGGCCTGTTCACCCTGCCGCAGTACTCCGGATACCTGGGAGACTACCCCTTCTTCTACGCCCTGCTGGGTCAGTCTCACACACACACACACACACACACCGACAGCCACGCAGGCCTGCAGGTGAATTGTAGCATTAACGCTATGCTCCGTCGTTTTCGCGGTTAGCTGTTCGGCGCCTAGCAGAGCGATAAGGGGAGGAGTAGAGATGAGTGTGTGTGCCCCTCAGCACTCTGACGTGCCATGTAGCACTTTGGGATATTATTATTATTATTATTATTATTATTATTATTAAGGTGCTGTCTGAGTTTTAAACCCAAAACGGTTTTACAATGCTGGTTTGTGGAGTGTCCCTGCTTTGTAAGCAAACCACCTGCCATGTAATCTACAGTATGAAGGGCATTGCACACCGCCACTTAAACGGCACGCCGCTATCAGATGTATATGGTGACAAGGCAGGGTGTTGGTCTTGCTGCAGCCCCTGTCTGGAGCAGCAAGATGTAATGGATTCCACCCGTGATCCAGCGGCCCCTGGCAGCCCTGGCCCGGGGACAGCCCGTGATGGATGTTAGCGCTAGCCTCTCCAGCACGCTGGGGCCGTCCGTCATCGGGTTTAAGTCGGCGGCTACAGGCGCGTCAGAGCCAATTCCTCCCGCTACGGTTCAGCGAGCTGCACAGTGGCCCTATGCCTGTGACCCAGGGGACTCCCCCCCCCCACCCCCTTCCCCACCCCAGAGCTCCCCCTGGTTCACTCCATCTTCATCCGGAGCCTCTGCTCTGGCCGTTACGTCAATACATGCAAACACAGACAAACGGCGGCAATCGCATAGACACAGCATGGGGCACAGTGTATGGCACTGTAGATTGCGCTTCACAATCACATTCACACACTAATTTAGTTGATGGAGCACCTAGGGTGGAAAGCTTATATTAAAACAAATAGGCACTCTGACAAGCATGGATTACCCTGCTGCGAAGTTTATTTGTTTGTCAGAGCGGTGGCAATTAAACGTGGAGGAGTTTTTAAGAGATGAGGTGGAGTGTCTCCGCTGGATAAATGAATAAAATGATTGAAGAAAGGATGGTTTTCTGGTCTTTCCCCTGAGAGCCAATAGCAAGGCAGACAAGTAAAAATATACGGACATGCACAGACTTGTTTCGACAGACAAATTATTTACTCCAGGTTTCGGCATGTTTTTCCGATGGGATTCTGCAGCTGTAGAATACAGCATTATGTATTATCCACTCTATTTTTCTCAGTTCGCAAAATATTCCCATTTTTATTTCTATTTATTGCTCTGTACTTAACGAATGATGTGATGTACATTTCTGTCTGGATTTGGACACGGTATTATTTATAACATAACATTCTAAAACTATTTTACCATAGTATTAATACCAAATAAAAAATGTATTAATTAAAAAAAAATGTTTAAACGTTCCGCGGTTGGCTCCCTCTGCTGGTAGTCTGCTGAAAACCTGCCACTAGATGTCACACTAAGCACCAGTATGTCAGACCAAAACAAATGCTTTGTGGATGTGCCTTAACATGCACTTGAGTTCGTACCATCTATACCCTCTAATAACAGTAGTTTGGGTTACAACACACAGTAGGGAGTCATTCTTACACAATTACAAAAAGTACACAATTACCCCACTATATCTTTCTGCTAGTATAATGTTTGAAATGTTATATATAGTACCTTTAACCATACTTAATTAATTTACATCCACATGTTACACATTTTAATAGTGACGTCTTAAAGTTCATTGTGTTTGTAAACGTAATACACAAAACTATTTTCATTTGCATTTAGAATTTTGTCTTATCCTTGTGTTTAAATGCGACATTTCTGCAAACATTAATCGACAACAAAGGCTAGGGTATGTTAATAAGATGGAGTATACCACCACCACTGGCCCATGTGCTTTCAAGCTGGGTTTGACTTGATTAATTACTACATACTTTGTCTTGGTGTCAAATATATTTACCCTACTTCCACACAGACAACAAGGGGGAGACAAAGCGGCAGGCTGCCATTAATTTTCTTTTCAGTAAAAGTTGGCGATTTACAGACAAGTAGCTATTACAAAGCCATCTAGGTGGGGCACAAATAGACTAGAGGTCTATTTTATCAAAATCATGACCGATGCAACACCACAACTAACAATGAGACTGATGACAGCTTGACAGATTTTGCTGAAACAAATGATCTAGGCAGTGCTATGCATCCAACACACAAGCAAGGATGCCCATAAGCGACAAAGGTATTTTGATGTCCCTCGTGAACACACTTAAAGCTAGAGTCACCAATTTGTGTTTACAGAGCCAGAGAAACACCGGATCATTTGTTCAGCACGCACACAGAACAGGAAGCAAGCAGACCGTGAGGAGATATTCGCTTAATTTGACATAGAGTGCTTGCTAACATAGTGTTTGCTTACATTTGCTGACTTTACCTTTTAAACTGGAAAGTTGAAATGTAATTTTTTTCCTCTCTGTCAGAAAAGTTTTTCGATGACGAAAGAACAAATGTTGCATGGCCAAACGTTCACTTCTCAGTTCCATGCTTTGTTGGTTTGCATTAGACGAGATTTAATTAGAGAAAACTGGGATGTCCTCTGAGACTATCCATCTTGCTTGATATCTTATTTCCCGCTCGTTTTCAGCCTTGATTACTCCGAAGCGATGGCAAGTCAGATGGAATGTAGAGTTACATCAGATACTAGTCCACTGTCTGCTGGATTACAGATCATTTAAAGTTTTATTACCAAATGAAATGTCCAGCATCTCAAAGTCAGTCAATGTTTAAATGTGTTATTTATATACAGTTATTCAGCTGTTAATAAAATAATGTTTAAATATAAAATAATGTTTGTTTCAACATTTCATATTATTTTAATTAACTCATTTAGAAATGTAATGTACATTTCACGCACACGCAGAGAGATAATAGATTTTGTATTACCCATAATTTATTAAATCTATTGTCTTTAACCATCGTGATGCCCTTTTATCAAATGCCACCAGGCGGCGCCATCTGATTGTGTATGATTTTGTGTTGTTTTTTTTTATTGTCATTGCAGTGTGTATTTATTTCTTTATTAATTTATTGTTTTTGTGGGTGTGCCTTTTAACCCTTTTGTTGTCCTTGGGTTTCAAACTCACACCTTGTTGTGCCCGCACTGCACATCATATGTCTGTGTAAGCTGTAGAATTAGGTTTAGCGCCTGCTATATGCCTTATCTGGTGACCTGGAAGACATCACGAGGGTTAAAAGCCCTTAAATGTCACAGATAATTGACCGTCTCTTTTGTCTGATTTCTGTCCCCCTTTAGTTTTGCCAGCTTCTCACAAGATACTGGTGCTCAGTGGCCTCCTCTCTGTGTGATGTGTTGCAGGTATCAGACCATATCCCAAGTTCACTGCAGTGATCCATGCTGTCTCTCCCCTGCTGTCACAGTCCCAGCCAATACTCAAGCTGCTGGTGGCTGTCGCCAAGTCACAGTACTGTGCCCAGGTAAAGACATGTTATGTACGCACGCGCGCACACACATGTGCTCTCTGTGTTTATTGTTGATTTGGACCCACATTTACTGTTCACCAGGGGCAGTGGCTCTCTATCAGGACTGTTCGAGAAAAGTACTTTGAGTGTGGCCTTTGAGGATTTTTAAAAAGTTTAATTTAATGATGTCCTTAAAAATATCACGAGGGTATCTCTGTATCTTTTTTTTATTTTTTTGCCTTTTGAACCTCCTGTTGTCCTCGGGTTTCAAACGCACATTGTATTGTGTCAGCAGTGCACATCATATCTTTGTGTAAGCTGTACAATTAGATTTAGCACCTTCTATCTGCCACAAAGAGCTAGGAGGACATCACAAGGGTTAAGTTTAATTAATACCCAAACTGACCCAAACAGTTTAGCAATTTTAAATAAAAATGTAAAATAACTAAGCAGAGGATGAAATCTGTCTCACAAAATGTTTTGTAGTTTTGTGTAGGTAGGTGTGAGCTCTAACTCAGGGTACTGTAATTACTTGTGCCAGCTAAAGCCGTTTGTTAAATTATCCCAGTCCCCAACAGAGCATCTCGTGGTACTGAATGACTCCTATGAATACTCTGAATGCTCTGTAATAGCATTCCCAAGCTGGCAACCGCAACAATCTGCCTCCACCTCACAGACTGTAAAGTGCAAGGATTGGATTAGAGTCTGTCTCTATGGCAGCGAAACTCCTCTCAGCACAGCTGGAGATAACATGTATCGATCCGTCCTCTTGCTCCTTACTAGTGCGGGAAATGAAATAGAATTTGCTCTCTGATGGCTGGTGTGTGTGTGTGTGTGTGTGTGTGTGTGTGTATGGAGTGTGTGCGTGCTTTGTTTCGACTGTTTTTATGTGTGTGTGTGTGTGTGTGTTTTTCTACTTGTCTGTACATGTGTGCAGGTTAGCTTGCGTATGCGTGTGGGCAATGCGTATGCAACTGAGAATACATGCTGTACTGTAGGTCTTTAATACAGTGATTTGAAGTGTTCGTCTGTATAGCCAAACGCATTTGTTGTTGCGTTGCCAGACCTTCAGCTCAGTGTTGGCTGAGGCATTGACACACAATAAGGAATGTAAGGGGGGTACGGTGAGTAAATGATTCTCTCCCGGTCTGTGTGCAGCAGCCTTTGTGTCGGCTCTCGGGCTAACACAAGAAAGGAGCCACAACCGCAGAGCCAGGCTCCGCAGGCAATGCGGAGTGCCAGGTACACGGCGGGGGGATTTTGTGTGCCGACTCTCGCGGCACAGGAGGAAGGGATATAAATAAATGAATGGCAGGGAGACAATGAAAGGGGTTCGAGGGGGAGCGAAACCTGGGCGAAAGGTTCTGCTGCGTTCCAACATGGCGGACCCCGGACCCCCCGCAGCCGCAGTGTGGTTTTTGTATGTGTCACGCTAACACGCACACACATACACACAAACAGCAACCAGGGCCACCAACAGTAGACTGAGGGCTCTGGTGAGCAGACAGAGACACCATCTGTCTCTGTAATCAAACAGCAATAGAAAGAATTGAAGAAGGGAATTAACACATGTTTCAGGTGTGTGTGTGTGTGTGTGTGTGTGTGTGTGTGTGTGTGTGTGTGTGCACATATAAGAAGGTGGAGAGAACCTTTGTGTTCAGTGCACAACTCTGACTTCCCATCTCCATACTGTATATCCCGCCAACAAATTGAATATTGTGATGTATGGCATGGCTCTGTAGCAAATTTCTCATTGCCTGCCAGGCAACTGATACCTCATTTTAAATGAGACACGGAAAAAAGATTTCAACATTTTCAAATCATCTCATAACTCTGCCGTTACATGACAGAAACAATATCCCTTGTGATGTTCTTCGGGTCAAAATGACCCAAATGACTAGCTCTTTGTGGCAGAAGGCGCTAAACCTAATTCTACGGCTCACACACCCACATGATGTGCACTGCTGGCACAACAAGGTGTGAGTTTGAAACCCGAGGACAACAGGAGGGTTATAAGGCATAAACAAACACATACATAAAGACATAATTAATAAATAAATACACACAGCAGTGCCAATTCAAAAAACACACAAAATCATACACAATCAGATGGCGCCGCCGTGTGGCCAAGTACGATATTTTCAAGGACATCACAAGGGATATATCAGTAAACAACTGTTTTATATATAAAGGTAAACTGTAGCGGAGTAATTGCATCCTGAGCATTTCTGTGCCAGCCGAGTCTGCATGTTAGTGCATGCACTGTTTGTATGTGTGTATGTGCGTGCACGTGTGTGTCTGTGTGTGGGCCATGAAGCATTTGTTTTGGTCTGGGGTGCTGGTGCCATCTAGTGGCAGGAAATGTCATATAGAACCACTTTAATCCTCCTGCTGTCCTCCGGGTCAAACTGACCCAAATCACTAGCTCTTTGTGGCAGATAGAGGGCGCCAATCCTAATTCTACAGCTTACACAGACATTTTATGTGCACTGCTGGCACAGCAAGGTCTGTGATTGAAACCCGAGGACAACAGGATGGCACAAAGAAATAAACAAATACTTAAAGAAATAATTAATAAAGAAATACATACACACAGCAATGACAATAAAGAGATCTACACAATCAGATGGCGGCATCTGGTGGCCCAATACGATATAATAAGGGCAACAGTAGGGTTAAGAACATGCTCCAATGTGCAAACTCATCGTCCCTTGAGCTTGGATTCAGTGTACTGCCCCAGGGCACTACAGCAGGACGTATGCTTGCTGACACAGTGGTGTAAACACGGATATTACAGTTAAAGGGCAGCCTTCCCCTAGGCTCTTTGCTGATGCACGTAGACTGAAGCAGTGACTGATGTGTCTGACCATCTGGCCACATTTCCAACAGAGGAGCTTTTTCTAGAACTTTACCAGACCGGCAGAATCTATACTTTCTTCTGTTTTCTGTTAATAGCCCTTAAATGTCAGTCATAATTGACCAGCTCATCATAGTTTTTTTTCCCAGTGTGGTTCATGAACTGTTGAGGTGGAGTGTGCAGCATTAAATATCACTTACTGGGGGGAAAAAGCTACATTTATAAGAGAAGGCAAACAAACCAACCATCATTATGTATTACTGAAAACATAAGTTTGAGGAAAATAATAACACATATAACAATACTTCCTCTGTGTTTGATATACCACATGCCTGTAAAGTAATCTTCATTTATGTAACTCGTAACTATTCCTTTAGGTGTAGCAGGAAAACAAAGCAGGAACCACATAGCCCTCTTCTTGTTTCAGAACAACTCTGGAAAAGGGCCTATTGTTATCTACAAAGTCAGCTTGAAAATGAAGTGTGTGTCTGTGTGTCAGATCTGGGCACATGTCAAGGGTGTGTGTGTGTGTGTGTGTGTGTGTAAGTTCTTCATTAAACATTCATGAGGTCTGTATTAGCGACTTATGGAAGTGGGGTGAAGGTTACATCCAGGTGTAATTGACATGCCGGTTGACTCCCAGGCCAGCTACAGTAACAGCAGCCCTGCCTTGTTAAACATGATGTGACCAGCTGAACGACATTGTGTTCAACACATTCCTCCTGGAGGTGTCAAATGTGAACATTTACCATTGATGGGGGGCTTATAATGGTTCTAGTTGCTATGTAAAAGATGATTGGGTGAACCTAAAGCCCGCCCATGAAAAATAGCCTGATTGGCTGAGCCATGTGTACTGCATTGTGTTTTGGCTCACAAAGGAGCACTGTCGTCCATGTGACAACATGATCTGATTGGCTGCAAATCATCCATCTCTATTTATCAGGACAATGGAAAACCATTCGGGAAGCACAGGGTTATAATTGGAACTATTTTCCTGCTCCAAATGCACAGCTCGCTCTTTAAAATTCAATCACCTCCTAACTAGGTGGCATTTTCCAGCTGCTGGGAATGGAAATGTCACATGTTTAGTGAATTGATTTCAGCAATGATCTTGAATGTGCTTTGAAAACGTTTTATTGTGGTCAGGTAAGGTAACGTGAAATGTTAAAGTACCGCACATTTAACTAGGTCTTACATGAAATCTAGTTATTTATTTATTTCTTTGGTGTTCCTCATTCTCTCTCTCTCTCTCTCTCTCTCTCTCCCTCCCCCTCTCTATCTCTCTCTCTCAGATCATCGTCCTGTGGAACTGCGATAAACCACTTCCTGCCAAGCATCGCTGGCCTGCCACTTCGGTGCCTGTCATTGTCATAGAAGGAGAAAACAAGGTGCACGCACACACACACAAACAATCGCTACTGTGCCCTTAAAATGCTCAGAAGTGGCTCATTAACTTTATTGGTTTTCTTGGCAGCTCATCTGTCCGATATCCTGAAACTGTAAAACTATTCTGCAAATGTAATTAGTTTGAAGAGTTGTTGAACATTAATGCATTTTGATTGGTCCCACAGTGATGCAATTAAAATATACAGACAATTCATGTGATTTAGTTAAAGCCTCAATAGAAATAGAATAGAAATAATGTCACATCCCAGAGTATAAATAATAATAATTAATAAACAACATTTTCTGCAGAAATCACTTAACCAAATATAAGAATGAATTGTATATTGTACATGTCTACTTTTTCTACATGGCTATACTAATACATGTAACACATCAAAGCCCCATATTATAGCATCATATTCTTTTGACATCGCTTTAGTTACAAAGAAGAGAGCAGTATGTTACCGTAGTAACTCTGTGTACTGTCAATATATTTCCTGACATAGTACTATCCAGTACTGGGGTCTCTTGTTGTGCTTTGGCTACCACTCTGTAAAACCAATGACAATATTAAAAGCATAATGAATATGTTAACTAAGTACAAAAAGTTAAATGCTACATATACATTTTGAGGAAAGATTTGTTCATAAATGCTTTAACTGTTTTGTATTTTATTAACAAAAAGATAAATATTCATTTCACAACTTTTGATATTTAAAATCATGCTTTTTTTTTAAGTAACAAAAAAATGTTTTGGTACTTAGCAGTCATTCATGTATTAGTTATTTTCCTGTTCTCATCTGACCAGCTGGTCTATCATAACAGAATACAGCTTTCCTCCCTGCCATTTACTATGACAACATTATTAGGGTTCTTACACGGTTAACCTAACTAACGTAAGGTCAAACGTCAACAACACTGCTACTGGGGCAGGATAGGCTAGTGGTTGGGGTGGTCGACTCCAACTGAAAGGTCATGGGTTCAATCCTCGACATGCCCCACCTACCTTTTAACATCCCTGAGCAAGATTCATAATCCCTGCCTGCTCCCATATTCGCTCTACTTTAATCCAAAGCAAGTCGCTTTGGATTAACCCTCCTGTTGTCCTCGGGTTTCAAACTCACACCTTGTTGTGCCAGCGGTGCACATCATATGTGTTTGTAAGCTGTAGAATTAGGTTTAGCGCCTTCTATCTGCCACAAAGAGCTAGTGATTTGGGTCATTCTGACCCACAGGACATTACGAGGGTTAAGGAAGCACAGTAGTGTGTCATAACATACACACATTATACACCCACAGACAAACACATAGGCTACAACTTCACACACACATTAGCTGTAAAGGAATACCAGTCACACTGCATTGAAAGGGTAAAATGCTACAGTAGTTTAATACAAACAAACACACTGGAAAAGTTGGACACTGTTTGGTATCCTGGGGAACATTTTAGTTAGAAGGAGCTGTGAAGGTCAAGCCACTGTGAGAATTCCTGTCCTTTAAAAAAAAAAAAAAAAATATGCGAAAGGCCTTCGCTCTCTGTGAATACACAGCAGACCAATTTTCTCCTGAAAGATACCCTGCTTTGTCTGCAAATTTGTCTCTTTAACCCCTCGCGCAAGTGCTCCCTAGATATGAGTAGGTGCAACCCGAACAAAGTTTAGCCAGAATGTCCTCAACACAGATTGAGTCTCCACTGTAGAGGGGATTTGCACAGGAAATGTAATTCTGCACTTGCACAGAATTCGAAATTGTGGGGGATAAAAAGAAAAAACACATCAGCAAACACAGCATGCCCACACACTGTCATCATTTAGTGGCTAGCCACAGGCCTGCTATCTCACACTGCTGAGTCAGTACTGGTCCATGCCTGTAGCTGTTTAGGTGAGCCAGCTAAATACCAGCTACCAGAGCTACCTGCCTTCACTCCCAGACCCCTACAGCAAGCTAGGAAAGCTGCACACCAGAGTCTGCTAACACTAGTGTTGCACTACAGAGCAGTGAAGGGACCTGTCCCACTCTACCTAGCAACAACCAGGCTTCAGGCCTCAGGTTGAGCACCTCGACAGAGAGACCGGAGCCAACAGAGAGGTTTCAACGTAAGGCACTTCTGCATTCCACTTTCTGAAGGAAGGGGGCGGGTACTGGATTTTCAACCTATATGCAGATTAGAACGACCTAGCATTCCATGCAAGTCAATGGGGAGGTCCGCATATTTCACCATAATATTGCCCATTATTTCTCTCTGGGGGCGTTAATGGCTATTTGGAGTATATTACATTCATGCCCAAGTACCTACGATCAATCTGAGGCCACACCGGTATTTCTGCAGCTATTTCCGAGTGAACTGTCTTTACCATGCATGGCGGACTGTCTGGATGCTGCGAACGCCAGCCTCCTTAGCAGCATGACGTTGGCGTAAGACGGCATGCCCACTTGAGGGACTAGAACTGTTTTTTGCTCTATAGGAATGCACTGCACTGGGTCTTTGTTAGTAGTCCAATATCGCTGTCTTCGATCTACCACCTTGGCTGGTCGGCTAGCACCGCGTTGCCATGGCGTAACAGTCAGTCAGCTCCGGCACGACGGCGTGATGAAATCATTTATCTATTTTACTTTTCATCTTGAATATAAAGTCTAATCGTATGTTGACATGTAAAATGGTACGGTGCTTAGAAATGAAGCGCTGATGACTCATTATTCCAACAGAATTTGTTTACTGTACTTGTGCTGGCGTATGACCTATTCATCATACAGTTCCAACAAATGCACTTACTGTAATTCGCTTTGGATAAAAGCATCTACTAAATGCTGTAAAT
The DNA here is from genome assembly GCA_027564795.1 of Aphredoderus sayanus. Classification (NCBI taxonomy): domain Eukaryota; kingdom Metazoa; phylum Chordata; class Actinopteri; order Percopsiformes; family Aphredoderidae; genus Aphredoderus; species Aphredoderus sayanus. The sequence goes on from JAODUG010038334.1 coordinate 16,852, forward strand.
GCAAAAATGCCCTGACGTCGATGGTCTCCCGGTCAAGTGTCAGCACATCCACCACGGCGCACCCTTCCCCCGAGCATTTACCAACGCACAACTGACGGTGGAAAGGATCTTGTTTTGACTGTTCTGTCAGTGTGGAAGCCGTTGAGTGGCTGTTTACAGATGGGCCAGTGCATAAGAGAGACAGAGAGAGCGAGGGCAGTGGCCTTCCTCACCCCAGGATGGCTTGTACTGTTAGAAGCGTGACGTGTTAGCCTGGAGGGCTCTCAGCGCTCCCCTGAAACGCAAGCTCTTAGGAGGATCTGGCCTCCAGCTAAATGTAAAGGGTGGGGGGAGGAGAGGAGGAGAGAGGAGGAGAGGAGAGAGGAGAGGAAGAGGGAGGAGTAGAGGGGAGAGCGTAGAAACGGAGAAAATAAGAGGAGAGGAAGAAGAGGAGAGGAGAAGAGAGAAGGAGAGGGGAGAAGAGAATACATCATGTCTGTGTAAGATGTAGAAATAAGTTTAGCGCCTTCTATCTGCCACATACAGCTAGTGATTTGGGTCAGTTTGACCCGGAGAACATCATGAGGGTTAAATAACAATTACGTCTTCCCAAAACAGCCAAACTTGTTGGAGGAGAAAAAAATATATACTTTAACCCTCGTAATGTCCTCTGGGTCAAAATGACCCAAATCACTGGCTCTTTGTGGCAGATAGA
>JAODUG010038345.1:0-17545 GCA_027564795.1 Aphredoderus sayanus
TGTATATGTATGTATGTGTATATATATATATATATATATGTGTGTGTATATACGTAGATATTAGAGTTGGGCACGTTAATGTGTTATTATTAACGCGTTAACGTGCCCAGCTATATATATATATATATAAAATAAAGGAAGGTAAATAATACATGAGATTTACAGGAAAATGTAATAAAATAAAATAGGCAGCAGGTAAAATACGTGAGAATTTCGCAAAAAAACAGGACAGCTGACAGCGATGACTACTGTACTGAAGCTGCTAATGTAGTATATGATGACCACGCAACATAATTCATGAATAATTACATCCACAATTCAGAATGGCTGGTTTGACTTGCTCTCTCTCCAGAAGCAGGCTAAAAAGAAAGATGCTGCAGTGATGCTACGGTAACCAATTGCTGATCAGAGGAATCCTCAATAAATCACTTTGGTGTGGGTGCCACCTATATTTGTGTAGCATTCACTCCACTGTGTTGGAGAACTGGAGAGGGGAGGCTCAATGAAATGAGATTCAGGAGACATACCTGGCATGTGCATGGTAGTGATGGTGGTGGTGGTTATCAGTGTTGTAGTGGTCTCTTCCTCAACGGGCAGGGTCAACATCGTGCTGGTCAGCCTGGCCTGACCAGCTGTAGGCGACCGCAATGCTGTGGTCAGCACCCCTGGTGAGAGGACTGTGGCTTCAGCTGGTCCAAGGCCAGGGGCGACCTGCATGGGATTGGCTGTAGTACCTGAAACATCACACGTTTAAAGGTAAGTGCACATTCCAAACCAGGAATACGTCTACATTCCATTCTAGCAATATGTCAACATTCCATACTAGGAATATGTTAACATTCCATACTAGGAATATGCCAACATTCCATACTAGGAATATGTAAACATTTCATACGAGTATTATGTAATCATTCCGTACCTGGAAAATGTCAACAGTCCAAATTAGGAATGTCAACATTCCAAACTAGAACTATGTCTAGGAACATTCAAAACTAAGAATATGTCATCATTCCATACTAGGACAATGTCAAGATTTCATATTAGTGTAGTGATCCTTGGTCACATGCAGGATGAGTGCAATAAACAATGTCATTCTAATGCATACATTTTGAGCATTGAAGGTATCTCTCCCTTTGGCGCACATACAGAGACACATACACATAGGCCTGCGCTGCAGTTTGTGGCCCTACAAAGGAATGTGAGGCAAACTGACACTTTGTTCCACAGGAGAAGAACCTTTAATAAAGACATTTAATTTGTGTTTACAACAAAACAAAATGTATGCTATGTTTCATATTACTGGTTTAAATATTTCTTAATCCTTTTCCTCACATTATTGAACCCATGTTAGTGTTATGTGTTAGGACACTAATTTATGACATCCTGCCAACAGTAAAATTGGAATTGCCTTTGTCCAAGACTGAAGCTTTTTACAGGTTTTAAAAGTGAATATCACGTTATTCTAAAATCACAAACATTTTGGAATAGTAACTTTATATACATTATATACAGTATATGAATTACTCATATTTTGACTTAATTACCTATCCCATGTATAATTAGTTGATCTATTTCATACACGGTTTGCATATGTATGTTTGATATCAATTTGATGCATTTTTAACTGTGGTTATGATGATTAGGCATCTTAAGGCAGTTGTACATAATTGCCTCACATTCACCATGCACACACACATTCATACAGCGATGGTGGTGCCATGTAAGAAGCCACCTGACCACCAGGAGCAGTTAGGGTTAGGTGTCTTGCTTAAGGACACCTCGACACTACGTGAGGAGTTAGCGGGGTTCAAACCAGCGACTTGTCAATCACCTGTGGCCCCGCTCTACCCACTGTGGCAGTGGGTATTATAATAATAATGGAATACACATATGCATTTATTCGGGGATGGACTGGTAATCTGGCATACCGGGCATTTTCCCGGTGGGCTGATGCACCACTGAAGCCGGCCGTAATCATTTTAGATACAAATTAAAAGTAAAGAATACGATTTTTGGCCACCGACTGGCCCATAAGCTAGGGACAGCAGCCCATTGGTTAATTTGTTATACTAACACTAGGCTAGCCCAATCAGGTCTTGTACTAGGCCCCACCCCTCCCCCTCTTACATGTGTCTCTCGTGTCAGACGTCAAAACTCTGAAAAAAAGCTGACAGATAAGGGCAATAAAATGGATAAAACAATGTGGTGCAGAAAATTTGCGGGCTAAAATAACAACCAATCTATAGGCGGATGCTGCCAAATGTGCAAAAGTAACAGACATCTTTACAGCAGTGGCTGCAGTAGCTTCAATAGCCTGTAGTAGCCTACTGACATTATGCAGCAGTAGTAGTAGCATAAGTTGCAACAGGTGGAAGTTGAAAGAGGAGAGGTGGCTGGCCATGACCACTGCCAGGCAGAAGAGCAGGCTTGTGACAAGCTTAGTGAGCAGTAAGAACAGAATGTAGTTGAAGCATGGACCGCTATCATTAACAGGTATGATGAGGAGTGTATAATGTATTTGCAATGCCATGATGATGATTCATTAAATTAATTTGGATGATAACAAGTTAATTGTAACGTTATCATAAAGTGAGGCAATCAGTAATGCTAGTGACGGTTGAATTTTATTTTATTTGGGATTCTTTTTGAAGCCATAGTTTCATAATGCAGTCTAAACGTCCACTGACTTTGCTAACATTAACTGTCGTGATGATGCTGACATTATTGTAGCAATGCATTGCAACGCCCACGTTGCATAATACCTTACCATAACATTAGAATGATTAGGCTAAGTATTCCCTTGATTCAAATGCACCAAACGGTTGTATAATATACAACATGCAATTCGATGAGTCCTACTGTATGTATGCCTATGTAGGCTTTTTATTGTTACTTTATAAACAAAAGGAAATTGTCCTATGTCTATTTTCAGATATATAGTAACTATTATGGTATGGCATGTCCTAATTAATGTTACTATCTGTGGGGTATCTCTTCACTACAATAACTGTTTGGGGCTGCTGTCCATTGAGAATACAGTTTTTATGTGATCGGTGCAACTGTAGGCTAAACTCCCTTAACAAACAAGGTTACCATTGATTGAATTATCTAATTACATACAAAGGTTTTATTACTCCTATCTGAATTAATATAAAACATTAAAATCTATTTAATGTTTAAACCTTATGCACTATTCATCATCAATAATTGAATAGTTTAAATCTGTATTTGGAGTAGTTAGTATCAAATGAAATAAGATGGAACAGCTCCATGTATTAAACAAACCACCATTACCAGAATGCTCTTCTTTTTATTCTTCTTTTTTTGTAGTCTACAGCTTTTTCCACATTTTTGTCAGGGAATTCCAACAATGAATGTATAATCATGTTAAAGCTAGACTGTGTAACTTTGCCAGGGCCACATTTTTGTCCCAATCCAGCCCTCCATTTATTCATAGATTACATGCAATTATTGAGAACTCACAGTCCATTATTATCTGGAATGCTGAATTATGATTATTTACATATCCCTAACAATAGTGGATTATAGCCTATATGTTTATCTAAACAGCCTCGTATTTCTTACTCTGTAGCGTAGCGTGGACAATGTCCCCCAGTGAGTCCGGGGTTAACGTCGCGGAGTTGTCAGGGTTTGGAGTCACAAAGCTCATTCCTGTAACAGAGGAGTAGAGTCCATTATCTGTAGCCTGCTGATCATGAGGAAGACGTGATTTTACACACCGGTATGTACAAAGGTAGGGTCACACAAGCACATTTTCCTGAATGTACGCACGCACGGGCACTGTAGCCTACCTGAAGCTAGGTGGAGCATGGTGACAGATAGCATCACAGTATGAAGAGAGACCCCCATAGCTTCCTGAGAGGTTTAGAGAAATACAGATTTAGATCAACAACAGTTATTCTTATATTTTTAGCACAAAAAAGGGCCACGTGATCAGTTTATGCGTATTTTAAATAATGTCTCGTATAGCCGTATAGGCCTTCAGCCACAGAAAAATATTCAAATGTCTAAAGACTATGTTTACACTGTTGGCCACACTGACTGTGGATTTATGCAATGTGTAGTGAGTGGTAAAAGATAACCATGCATCTAGATAACCAGATAACTTTTCGTTCTGCACCTGAATTAATTAATCGACCAGACCATGGCGAAAGATACGAGTAAACATTGCGTCCGTTACAATAAAAATGTCAGGCTGTCGTTCGGGATTATCCCAAAATCTGCAATAACGTGACGCAAAATGCGCTTTTGCAATATTATACCAGATGCCTTACCGTCATCGACAAGAGTCGAAGGCGAACAATAAAGTGTTTTATTCTGATAATCTGTCTTTATTCTAGGCGTTTCCTTGAAGAAAACGAGAGCGTGGTTTATGCCATATAGGTCCGTAGAAGACACGGTCGCTTGCCTCCCCGTGTGCAGGATGACTATCACTAGCCTACCATTTGATTCCATCGGTCCAAAATAATCTGGAAGATACCTTTGCCACACAAGCTTACCTTTGCCACACAAGCTGTAGCCTATGTTACGGCCCCCTCCGTTAACGGGATCCTGTTGCTTTAGGCCCAGAGAAAGTGTGATAGCAATTAAGGTGAAGATCTGGTTACAGTGGTTGACGCATTCGCTTATGGTGTGGGAGCATTTCATGTGTGGGGGAAAAGCTCCACGCGCGATCTAGTGGGGGAATTTGGTAATTACACCGGCCACTTGGCATTACATGCGTCGAAGAGCTGTCCACTAGCACAGTGCTGAGCAGTCCAGTGAAACTGTGTCCGAAATAACGCGCCGCTACACCTTAAGGTAATCGCAAGGTAATATGTTTGATTGATTAAATGCATGCATGTGCCATAAGATTTGCATGTAGAACCCTTTACACTATTGCCCGTTAAGGGTGGAGACTACGATGGTTTGCAGAAGCGTGGCATGCGGACAATAAATATAAAAAACCCGGAATGGCGCAGAGGAAGAACAGGCACAATTAATTTGGCATAATGTTTAGAATAATACACGAAATTCTGTCAGGCAAAGCGCTTTCACGGTACATGTTGCTATATAATGATTTATAGCGCGTGAGTGGTGTTAAACAAGACCACTTAAACCGAGACCAAGTCATGGCAAGACCAGTGTTTCGAGACAACAGTCAAGACCAAGACATTGAAGAGTCGAGGCCAAGTCAAGACCAAGACCATTTCAGGACCAGACTGAGTCAAGACCAAGACCACTACGAGTCCTACACTGCATGACACATTTAAGATTAAATATTGAACATGCTAAACATGGGCACTTTTCAAATTGATCTGAAAGATCAAGGGGTCGATAAAAGAAGACTGTAAATCTGAAAGAATCTGAATAAACAATAAAACCTTCTATAAGGTATTTAATATATTTAAATTAATATATTTTCTTTCCCCATTTTATTTTAAACAGCTGTAAACACTTTTGTACAGTATGAAGCATCTTACAAAAAAATACAAAAAATGGCCCGTCCCTCAGGTTTACTGGCTATTGAGAATAAAAATCAAACTATAAAAACGTGTATGTGTATGCATTAAGTATTTTATTACTCATGAATGGATTATTTTGTTGTTGTTATTTTGTTATTTTTTTATTATTTGCTTGGCGGACGGTATCACTGTGGTATTGAGTGATTCGATCCATGACTAATTTCTACATTGTCTTCGGTGTTCTTTCTTCTGACTGAGGGCGGAGAGATAGAGGAGTGGTTTGGGACACCAAGGCTTTGGAGACTTAGGGCGGGCCGGGGCGGGGCCTTGGATATTTGGGCTTAATTCTCTGTTTCTCTGGATGCTCATTTTTGGTTGGAGGGTTGGACTGATTGGCATTGCACGGACCGGTTTGGTCCGTGTGATGTTTGTTGGTTACATTTTTCTGGCTATGGACAAGTATCTGGCGGGGGTGGAGGGCTGAGATCGGGTGTCCGGGGTTAAGTTTTTGCCGGCTTTGAGGGACTGAAGCTTAAAAGACTTGAACCTTTTTTCCATTCTTTCTGCTTACTGGTCGGGGATGGAGCATTGGAGGATCTGGGAGATGTGGATTGGGTTATTAAGTGCTTCGGTGGTGTCGTCCATGGTTCCGCTTATGGTGGTGGCATGGTGGTGCCTGGTTGGTGGGCTGGATCATGGGTGGGTGTGTGTCCTAGCCTGCAGTGGTTTAGTTGGGGGGAGCTGGTCCATTTAGTCACCTGCGTCGTGTCTATGTTCGGTGGTGCGCCCCTGGTGCCACATTGTTGGGAGTCTGGGGTATGTTGGTGTGTGGGCCCATTCCTTCAGTGTCTTCTGTTTTCTGACTGAGATTTAAGTGGTTGGGGAGGCGTTCTGAGGTCCTGGAATTTTAATGTTTCAGAGATGGGATGTTTGGGCTTCATTTTCTGCTTTCTCAGGTGCTTGTTTGTGATTGGAGGGTTGGGCATTACCTGGGGTGGTATTATTACCTTATTGTTGTTTTTAAAGTATTGTTTTTAATGGTTTTGTAGTGTGAAGCACTTTTTGTTACATGTATTTGTATGAAAAGTGCTATATTAATAAAGATTGATTGATTATATCATTCTTATAATACATCCATGGATAATGTAAACTGATATAAACTGACTAAACTGCACACGGACACTTTTCAAAGTAATAATGTTTTCTATAGATAGATAGATAGACCTATAGCTAACAATGTGTGGCCCAGGATTTAGGTTGGCCTGAGATACTGGTGTTTAGTGCGAGTAGTGCTTAGTGCTTCTTAATGACCTTAAGAATCACCCTCTGCTTCCCTCTAGTGTCTTCTCTGCAGTCTCTTACAGATGCATTGGGCGTTGAACCCACTTGCCCAGTCTGCCTATGCTGAATTGGTTGTCAGCCCGCTGAATGGAGTTCTCTGGACACTGCTGCTGCTGTTTCTGTGGTACTGTTACCGGGTGGGCTCCCACCTGCCTGTGCGAGGTCGGCCACATGCTGGGAAGCTCAAGTCAGTCTCCAGATGCACCATACTATGCCATTCTGCTAGCTGTACTGGAACAGAGGGCCGTGTGGGGTCTACATTGTCAGTAACCGGTGAAACCACCCCCTGTATCCCCATGGAGACGAGTGAGGATGAAGACCGGGATCGAGGCTACCTGACTCCAGTGCTGAGTCAGGCCTTATTCCCAATCCAAGGATCTGCAAGTGGCAGAAAGCTGTATTCAGCATTGCAGGAATATGCCAAGCGTTACAGTTGGGTTGGCATGGGCCGCATCCATAAAGGTTTCCGTGAGCAAGTATGATTCAAATCTACATCTCTACATCTCATATGAAACACACACTGAGGCATTTGATATAATATATATTTTTGTCTGTTTTGAAATCTGGAAGGTGTATTGTGGATATCCTTAAAAGACAAATCAAGGCATCGCCTTTTGCCTTCGGTTTGAGACATCACTAGATGACTACAAATGTTGCCTATACATGGCAATATTGCTGATGTGGCATACTGTGGCATACTGTACAGTAAAGAGACAATGTTCTGACAACTTCTATGACATTTAGTTTTTAAGGAGAAACCTTTTTGGCCTCACAGAACTTGTGATAAGCAAAATATTTCATACTGAGACAACTGGTTAAAGTGTCATTAAATTAAACATTTAATTAATTAAATTAAATTAATTCAAATTTTAATTAAAAAGCCATTGTGAAGTAATTAATTAGGAATCACATTTTCCAGATGAGACTGAACGAAAAGTCCACCATTCAGAAGCCTCATCTGTTCTTCCTCCCGGATGTTCCAAGCGTTCCTTTCTTCCCACGCGATGCCCATCGCCATGATATTGAGATCTTGGAGGCCAACTACCCTGTGATCCTGGCAGAGTTTCAGGGTATTTACCAGCAAGGCGTGGACTCAAAGTTTGGATGGACCAGCTTGGGACCAAAGGTACAGATGTAAAACTTTCCTGTAAAATATGGGGGGTGGATCATTTTTTAACAATTATTGACAATAAAATGTTATTTAATTTGAAGTTACATTTTAAACTCCCACTCCCCCACAAGGCACAAATATAAAGCAGTCCTCACAACGTTTTGAAAATTCTGCGCCAAAATGTAACCTCCGACCAGTTGCCATATTGGCTACCTCAATAAAATTCCAATGGCCCACTTGTTAAACAAGTTATTGCAAAAAACCCTAGATTTAAGACTGGGTGTGACGTCTGCATGCTTCTGTAAGACCAGATGAGACGAGAGCCCATTTTAGAGTGTATCATTGTTTTGAAGACATACAGTGGATATAATGCATTGGAATTCACTGAAATACACGCCCCCGCCCCCGCGCATTTAGTATTATAGCTAAATGCATTATTTAAATTATTCAGTGTTAGCGTTTGTGTGGACTGCAAAAAAGTTTCCAAAGCTGATGCTATGTAATTTGCACAAGGGGAGTGACAATGATAGAGTACTCTACAGTAGTTACTTTGAGGAGGAACACAACAATTATTTTATTATTTTATTATTTTTAAATTTTTAAATTTTTTATTATTATGACTAGATTATGATGTAACGGCTGACACTAGGAGGATTACAGCGAGAATTTTTAGAATATTCACTCCTCATAGTTAAAGAGCCAGTGTGTTTATTGTCTAGAGGGATTGAAATTGAGTAAAGATGGGTATTATAACAATAGTAAAAGCAATTTTGTTTTTCTTGAAATGGAGTTCCAGTTTATTAATAAAGCACTGCTATGCTGACCAAAGTGCTGTACACAACAATGCAATTATGCATTATATATCTAAAATAAAACACAATATACAACAAACATGCAAGACAGTATAAGCATAGTGTCCAGGACTCACTGGAACGCTAAAGAGTACATGTGTTTTTATAAGAGATTTCAATGTCTCAGTGGTGGGGGATGATGATCATTCGATGATCTTGTTGACAAGGGAAGATATATCCCACAGTGTCCGGGCCACAACAGAAAAGGCACGATCACTCTTAGTTTTCAACCGCGAATCTTGATCTAAGGGGCCTGGAAGTGTGATAGAACGTAAGGAGATCTGAAATATACAATGGGGCCAATCCATGTAATGAAAATCGCATCTAATGAATATGATGCAATATGGTCCAACTTTGACTGAAAGTGTCATGCCGACGTCCTGCAGTAGGGTGGTGCCTTCCGATCGGGAGCGCTCACGCGCAGTGTCCCCAGTCTTTGACAGGTGGCAATCAGGGCCTCCCACACCTGTTCCTCGTCACATTGATTGCTCCTGTCTTTATATTCTGTTTCTGTTGCCCCTTGCGGGTTATTAGTTGTATATTTTTAGTACGTTGTATTTTAAGTGTTTGTAGTTTTTGATTAAATTATTTACTTTGTTGAAACCTTAAAGTATTTCCATGTCAGCTTCTAAACTGTTACGGAATAATCCACCACCTTAACTTATAATGTATTTGTGTCTTGTGTTCAGTGTTTGTTTCTTTTCCCTAGTGTGGGTTAGATGGACACAGCAGAGAGTGGGGATGGAGCCACGGACCCGCTGTCTTCGCTGGAAGCGAGACTCCGGTCAATGGAGGAGGGTGTGTCACAGGTAGTTAAGAGAGTACAACACTTCCTGGCCATCACTCCCCGTCCGGCCGACAACTATCCGCCGCAACGGAGCGCAGATATGTGGGGTGCACCCGCTGGTGAACCGGAGTCTCGTCACGATCCGCTAAGGGAGTTTAGGGGAGCTTCCCCGGATAAATACGGCTGCAATCTGGGGAAGTGTAAGGAGTTTCTTCTCCAATTCCATCTGTACCTGGGGTCAGGACAGCAGTCGGATCCCGATCTTCTACAACAGTTGGATCCTGATCCAACTGTAGAAGATCTCCTTCCTCACCTCCTTCCTCACTGGGCACGCCCTCTCCTGTGTGACATAGCCGTGATGACACTACGTGGTTGTACTCAGGGTTCCTAGCTCGGTTCCAGGCCGTGTTTGACCTTCCGGAAGGAGGGGGAGACGTGGGTGAACGGCTCCTCCGACTCAAGCATATGTATGTGTGTGTGTATGAAGAACACCCTGTAGTATGCCCTGTCGTTTCGTACGCTGTCTGCATCCAGCGGTTGGAACGAGCTGGTTCTCCGAAGCGGAGGTGCGGCTGGAGCTGGCTTGTGTCCCAGGAGATCTGTCGCTGGATGCACACATCGCTCGAGCGATCGCGATCGATGTGCAGCTCCAGCAGCAGGATCGGTTGGATCGTCGCTCGCCGTTTCTCTCTCCTGGGCCGAGTCACGAACCGGAGGAACGGGACCGCCAAAGTCGTCAGGGACTGTTGACATGCACTGCGGTGAGGGGGGACACTTCCGTCAGGAGTGTCCTTATACCGAAACATGTACTGCCAAGGGGGTGAGTACCATACGGACCCGGCCGAGTGCGGTGGGTGCGCTTCATGTACAAACTGTATGTAGGCCATTCTGTTACTTTATCGTGGTATCACATGGTTCTCATTCCCTTGCCCTGATTGAATCCGGTGTCACTGGGAGCTTCATCGACCAGGCGCTGGTGTTCACACTGCAGTTGCCAACACGCAGGCTGAGGTCTCCATTTTCCATTAGAGTGTTAGACGGTCGGCCCGCAAGAACCGGGGTAATCACCCACTCTAACCGGCCGCTCTCCCTAACTGTAAACGATTGCCACCAAGAGAGACTGGAGCTCCTAGTACTTGCATCATGTCTACACCCGATCATCCTGGGTCTCCCATGGATGCAACAACATGATCCACAAATCTCATGGACCAAGAGGGAGATCCAGGGATGGTCGAAGAGAGGCCAGAGGACCTGCATACAAGCAGTTTGTGGCACTACCTCAGTGGAGAGCCCGCAGAGTGCCCTCCAGCTGAACATTCCCACTGAGTACCATGACCTGGCAGAGGTGTTCAGCATGGACCAGGCCAAGTGACCCCCAGAACAAGATCTACCCGCTCTCGGTGGCGGAGACCGCCACGATGGAGAACTACGTGGCCGGGGCACTGGAGCAGGGGCTGATTCGTCACTCCACCTCTCCAATGTCCACTATTTTTTTATTCGTCGGGAAGATGGACAGGGGGCTCAAACCTTCGACTTCCGGGGCCTAAACAACATCACAGTGAAGTTTACATACCCCATGCCCCTCGTCCCATCCGCCATTGAGCAGCTACGGGGGGCGAGGTATTTCACCAAGTTGGACCTCCTGAGTGCATACAACTTCATTCATATCCAGGAGGGACACGAGTGAAAGACCGCCTTCAGCACCATGTCGGGCCACTACAAATGATGCAGTTTGGGCTGGCCAACGCGCCAGTCGTATTTCAGTCTTTCATGGACGAGGTGTTCCGAGACATGTTGGGGAGGTTCGTCGTAGATAGATGACATCCTGGTCAACTGTCTTGGAGCACATGGCCCACGTGTGTGCTGTACTCCATCGTCTGCGGCAGCACAGGCTCTTTGTCAAGGGAGGGAAGAGCCTGTTCCATCAGCCACAACTCCACCCGTGTGCATACTACTTAAGAAGATGTCGGATGCAGAGAGGAACTACGACATCGGGGACTGCGAGCTACTGGCAGAAAAGCTGGCCCTAGAGGAGTGGAGACACTGGCTGGAGGGTGCCCGGGAGCCGTTTGGGGTGATCACGGATCACAGAAACCTGGAATACATCAGGGGGGCTCGCTCGGCACCTCAACCCTCGCCAGGCCAGGTGGATGGACTTTGGTCGGTTTGGTCGGTGGACGGTTTACCCTCACCTACTGGCCCGGGTCTAAAAACAACGCCGCTGACGCACTCTCTTGGCAGCATGAGGGGGGCCACACCCCTCCCCTCTTTGCCTGGCTTGTGGAGGTCTGTGCCTAACCATGTGAAGTCCTACAGAACTTGCGCACAGTCCAAGGCACAGAGGCATGCCTGTGCGGGTTTTCTCCACCCACTGCCAGTAACTCAGCAAGGTTGCTGAGCCACATCACGGTGGACTTCTTAACCGACCTGCCAGCATCAGAGGGGCATACGGTCATCTTGGTCGTGGTAGACTGATTTTCAAAGATGGCCCATTATGTCCACCGCCATGCAAGTCTCTGAGGTGCTAGTCCAGCAGGTCTTCCGGCTCTACAGCCTTCCAGAGGACATCATCTTCCCCAATTCATCTCAACAGTATGGAAGGCGTTCCTGTCCCGCCTTATGGACGCGGTCAGCCTCATGACTGGGCGAAATACCTCTCCCGGGCTGAAAATGCGCAGAACTCCCTATGGCAGTCCATTTCAGGTGATACTAGGATACCAACTGCCCCTCTGCCCCTGGATGGATACTCCACCCAGTGACATTCCAGTGGTGGAGGACTGGTGTCGACATGCCAGGGAGGTGTGGACCGCCACGAGAGTCCGCCTTCAACAAACGACACAAGGCCCACCCAAGCCTACAGCCCAGGGGACCGCGTGTTGCTGTCTGCATGGTATCTCCCGCTCCGCCTGCCGTACAAGAAGATCGCCCCCTGGTATGTGGGGCCCTTCAAGATCCTCCAGAGGGTCAACGACATGCTCCCACTGCCTTACCCCCTTATGCCCCTCGTTCCATCTGCCATTGAGCAACAGAGCATGGAGATGTGGGGTGCGTCAGCTGGTGAACCGGAGTCTCGCCACGATCCGCTGAGGGAGTTTAGGGGAGCTTCCCCGGATAAAAACGGCGGCAATCCAGGGAGGTGTAAGGAGTTTCTTCTCCAATTCAATCTGTACCTGGGGTCAGGAGAACAGTCCGATCGGGAGAAGCTCTCCTTCCTCACCGGGCGCGCCCGCTGCTGGGTGACATTGCCGTGATGACACCATGTCATCCACGTGATGTTGTTTGCAGGTTATTAGTTGTATATTGTTAGTGAAGAGTACGTTGTATTTGAAGTGTTTGTAGTTTTTGATTAAATTCCTTACTTTTTTTAAACCTTATTTCTGTGTCAGCCTCTAAACTGTTACAGAAAGTAGTTCCTTTCAGTTGAAGATTTGAATGGTAACTGGTGATAAATCTCAGATTTTTAGCTATTATGCATCTACTGTATACTAAAAGGGAGGATTTAAAATTCTCATTAAAGATGTAAAACCGTTTCCTCTGTCTTCCAGGGTCAGGCTGTTTTTCCACTGTACAGTGCTGGCGTATGTGTGACAGGGAATTGTCGTTCCTGTCCATGCACCTACCGAACTCTCCTCTCCCTCCGTACCTTTATAAACAGTAACTCTCTGGGCTCTGCTGGGTTTCTGCTGCTGGGGCCAGGAGCCATAATGGTGGGCTCATACGGACCCACCAACACACGTCTACGCTGCCATTTAGGTGAGTAGAGAGCAGGAAACAGTAGGCTGCTCCTACAAGGATGCATTATACAAGTCTCTTATGTACAGTATGTATGGTTCAGTCAGGTGCTTCTGATTTGTGTTACTGTTTATTTGTCTAAAAGGTCCTTTTGATGAAGCACAGTAAATAAGAAAGAAATCAGGAAGTTTTCCCTTGAAACTAAAAAGCAACATGTTTTCTAGGTTTGCAGACCCCTCCTCTATGTGAACTGGTTGTAGGAGGGGAACCTCAGTGCTGGTCAGAGGGACATTGCCTTTTGGTGGACGACTCATTCCTTCACACCATCTCACACAAAGGTCTGTCTTTGCACAGTAAAGTACTTCCGTTGGATAGCTTTGTACAGTGAATTAATTTAAAGCGGTAGAACAGTGCTTATGTCACTGAAGCATGATTGTGCTACAGCAATGCTGTAGATGTGACTGAACGCTGCAGATAGGTTGCACTCTTATTGTAGACCAGCCTCTCACATTAGACAACCCCTTACAATAGACAAGGGTTAATGACGCTATCTCTCATATGTATGTGTGTGTGTATGTGTGTGTGTCTGTCCACATCCATGTGGTCACAGGACCGCCAGAGGACAGACCCAGGGTGATTTTCAGTGTGGATCTATGGCATCCCAATGTGGCTGCAGCGGAGCGCCAGGCATTGGACTTCATTTTCACCCCTGACCTATGAACTTTCTCCTGTGTTACCAGTACACGACCATAGGGGGTGCCTTAGCTCAGTCTTGCTCGTTGTGGTAGATAATGTCACCACATCATTTCAACCAATGAATCACTGTGTGAATCTACCCAAATGATTAAATAAGCCATTAAGACCTAACCCAAAATGAGCAGAGCTAACTTCACTTTTTATAATACAAATTACTTTTATGATGTATTATGTATTATGCACTTTGCATGTGAAAGCTCCTCAGTGAAATGTGTTTTGAGCTGTTGCATGTCATGTTCTATTTTAAAGTGATTTCAACGAGATGTGGTGCTCTGAACTGTGACCAATGGAAATTGATATTGAATTTACTATTCAAGTATGTGTATGATTGTGTGTTTGTATGTATGTGTGTGTGTCTATCGTGGTTTTGAAAAAACATCGTCACTGTGGTTAGAATAAACATTGTCACTGTTTAAAAAATAAATGAGTCCATATTCTTTTAAGAGGAGCTTTAAAACTACTGTAGCTTTAAGCAATACACACTGCTTTGGGTGGATGGCATTTTCCAAATAGCAATTTGTTAGGTGGGCTGTCAATCCAAATGTATATATTATTAAAAGTTGGGCAATTAGAATGTGTGTGTATGTATATGTATGTATATATATATATATATATATATATATATATATATGTGTATATTTTGTGACAACCCGATCCCCCAGAGAAGGGCACAGAGGCTCAAAGCTTGGGGCCTGGAGAACCATTCGTAAGTGCCCCACATCCCAGTTTGTGCTGTATATGACAATGTCTTCAATATAGGCCGCCACGAATGTCCTGTGGGGCCGGAGAACCTTGTCCATCAGGCGCTGGAACGTGGCTGGCGCTCCGTGTAGCCCAAACGGTAGCACCGTGTACTGATACAGCCCGTCTGGGGTGGTGAACGCCGTCTTATCTTTGACAGCCTGAGTCAGGGGTACCTGCCAACAATATAGGGGCACCTGGTTAACTGAGGTGCAGAGCATTGTTCGCGGCCTGTCTGGGGCCACATGCCACCTTTTCAGCAGGTTGACATAGTAAATCTGTTCTCCCCGTCGTCTGCCCACCTGCCATATGGCCCCTGCCATTTGGCCAGAAATTTACACTCGTTCGTGGGAATTAATACAAGCACCCTTGTATTAATTCTGTCATAGACAGAAACTCAAATTGCTCAAAGCGGATTGGCCTCCGGGTCCTGGGTGGCATAGTCCATTAAAACCAAGATGTATTTGTGTCCACGCCCCGACTTAGGCCCTACAATGTCCATGGCTACCCTGGAGAATGGCACCTCCGAAATAGGGAGAGGGATCAGAGGACTTCTGTACCGATCCTTTGGGCAGTGCACCTGGCATACTGACATATTGTCAGCAGTAATCCTCCACCGCCTTCCTAATCCCAGGCCAAAGAAACCTCGCTGCCAGGCGATCGTACGTCTTCTCGGTTCCTATGTGGACGCCCAGGTGGTAATGGGCCAAGAACAGCACCTTTCAAATATAGGGTTTGGGTACCTTTAACGGCTCAAACCAGACAACGCAATTAGTTTCTTGTCATGTCTTTAGTTAACAGCGAGGGATTTTAAGATAGCTATCTAAAAGGAGATGCAGAGAACAGAACGCCGCCATTGGTTGTCGCTGGGCGACTTTGCACCATAAGTGCTGGACACGTATGGTGCATTCACTCCCTCGACGTATTCAAGTCAAGTCAAGTCAATTTTATTTATATAGCCCTTAATCACATTGCAGTCTCAAAGGGCTTCACAAGCAAACATTTCACAATGTAACAAACAAACAGCACCCCCTGAACCTGCTCCTCTCCCCCGGCAAGAAAAAACTACACTACCATTTACCTCATGGGTAAAAAAGGGAAGAACCCTTGGGAAGCGACCACAGAGAGAGGAATACACCCTTCCAGGATGGTTAGGATGCAATAGGTGTTACGCACGTCAATCAAGTACCCTGGATGTCAGGGAGGTAAACAAGCTGGGTGGCGCCATTTTCCGCGGACTCTCATGTAAACGGAAAAAAACCCTGATTTTTTTTATCACAAATGGTTAAAATATTAATAAACAAACGCAACTATGTCGCATATTAGACGGAGATGTCCATTCCGTCCTCAAGATTTCAGGATCAAGGGACGTTTTGTTTTAGCCTCACAATGAGTTTTAATTGAGGCTTTAGAGATAATTTAAAGAGCCTCTACCAGAGGACCTGAGGGTTCTAGTAGTTCTAGTATGATAACAACAACAACTCCAACCATTAACTTACTTAAAAACTAGTAAAATAATCAGAATTTAACAGAATTTTTAAAAATTAACTTTTTGAAGCACCTGCAATTTAGATATTGTTCTAGTTGTCTACAATGACGAAGAGAAATGTGTGTCTTGTGTCTTTAACTGCCTTATTATAACTGCTCCAGCAGGGGACCCCAAACTTCGCTTTCCTAGCCACATTAACCAGCTCTGACTGGGGGATCCCCAGCCAGTGTGGAGATATAATCTCTCCACCTAGTCCTGGGTCTTCCCCGAGGCCTCGTCCCAGTTGGACGTGCCTGGAAAACCTTCTTAGAGAGGCGCCCAACCACCTCAACTTGCTCCTTTCAACGTGAAAAAGCAGCAGCTGTACTCCGAGCTCCTCTCGGATAGCCGAGCTTCTCACCCTATCTCTAAAAGGAGACACCAGCTACCCTCCTGAGGAAACCCATTTCAGCCGCTTCTACCCGCAGATCTTGTTCTTTCAGTCCTGACCCAGCCTTCATGACCATAGGTGAGGGTAGGAACGAAATTGCGGTAGAAAAAACTAGATTGAGAGATTTGCATTCCGGCTCAGCTAGCTTTTTGTTAGAACTATGCGGTAAAGTGACTGCAATACTGCCCCCGCTGCTCCGATTCTCTGACTAATCTTCCGCTCCAATGTACCCTCACTCGCGAACAAAACCCAGAGGTACTCCACTTCGACTCATTCCCTACCCGGAGTAGGCACTCCATTGGTTTCCTACTGAGAACCATGGCCTCAGATTTGGAGGTGCTAATCATCATCCCATCCGCTTCACACTCGGATGCGAATCAATCCAGTGAGTGCTGCAAGTCACGGACCGATGATGCCATCAGGACCACATCATCTGCAAAAAGCAGCGAAGAGATCCCCAGGCCACCGAACCGCAATTCCTCCCCACCACGACTACGACTCCATATCCTGTCCATGAATATCACAAACAGAATTGGTGACAAAGCGCAGCCTTGGCGGAGGCCAACACCCACCTGGACCGAGTCTGATCTAATACCGAGAATCCGGACACAGCTCTTGCTTTGGGCATACAGTGATAGGATAGCCCTATGAAGGGAACGCCTCACCCCATACCCCCTCAGCACCTCCCACAGTATCTCCCTGGGGACCCGGTCATACACCTTCTCCAGATCTACAAAACACAGGTAGATTGGGTGGGCATACTCTCAAGCTCCCTCCAGGATCCTTGCAAGAGTAAAGAGCTGGTCCGTTGTTCCACGACCAGGACGAAAACCGCATTGTTC
>JAODUG010038356.1:0-17537 GCA_027564795.1 Aphredoderus sayanus
TGTGTCCTAGCCTAACCTGTTGTGTCCTAGCCAGACATGTTGTGTCCTAGCCTAACCGGTTGTGTCCTAGCCTAACCGGTTGTGTCCTAGCCAGACATGCTGTGTCCTAGCCAGACATGTTGTGTCCTAGCCAGACATGCTGTGTCCTAGCTTAACCGGTTGTGTCCTAGCTTACTCTCAACCTCTCGTCCATTAGCACTAGCCATATAAGCAACTCTCTGCTGAAGAGATGTCTTGAGTCTCTTAAAAAAGATGTTTTGGCAGGTCTGACAGAAGCTCGTTCCACCACTGTGGTACCATGACGGAAAACAGTGGAGACTTTGATGAGCGAGGCTTGAGACCATCTGCGCTATGCTCTGTCTGCAGTGTAACATTACTGTAGGCCTAAAGCAAGTTCAGCGAGCTACAGTAGGCTATTGCTTTAGCTACTGTGCACTTCCTCTTTTTCACATTCATTTGATCTGTTGTCATTATTTCTATCAAGGTCAAATAAAATACAAGTTATATCAGTGTAATTTGTTGAAGTGAAGAGCAGACTTGACGAACACAATGAAACACTAAAAAACAAATAAAGTGACACAACGAAAGGAAAACAACTTTTTCTTAACCAGTATCCAACACAATAACCCACAATGTGATCCCAACTAGCTTCTTACAGCTGCAGTGAATGAACACTGAAAGCTAGATGCTACAATCAGTACTTTAAAATTCATAACTGTTATCACACAGCATGTTAAAAGAATACATCGTTTTTTATCAAGAATTGTAACTCTGGAAATTTGCACGGTGAATTGTGCACCCAATCACCAGACAGCTTACCTTCTTATAAATAAGACTGAAGAGGGCAATGCGGATCTGCATGCCCAGGTGGTGCAGGCCAAAGATGGCTGGCTGGAGCAGGAGGAAGCGGGCTGTGAAGAGCAGGCACAGGCCCAGGGCTAGATAATAGCCCTGTTCGCGCTCTGGGGCGTGGACTGGGTCGAATGAGCCGATAATTCGACCCAACAACTGGGGCTGCACTGCCTTGGAAGCCTCCTAGGTGAAGAATCACATTCAGAACACATTTGAGCAACGAGGCTAAAACAGAAGAGAAGAAGACATGAAAAGGAAATAAATACAAGACAATAAGAGATAGTGACATACATATAGCACGCAGATAAAGAAAATAAGAGAAAAGGTAGACATGTGGTAAGAAAAATATACAAAGCGGTAATCATTTAATGTTAACTCAAACTCCCTGCTTCACATTATGATCAAGCTGGATAAGGGTTTATCTGAAACACAATTAGATCATGTAATTTTGTCCATGTGCAACATGACATAAGATTTGGCTAGTGGTCCAATAAAGCCTCTGTCTCTTGGACATGTTAAGCATTTACTTCACACTTAAGGCCACCATCCACCAGAGCTTATGTATCTGATACAAAATGACAGACTTGACAGAGGTAGATGCACCATAGGGAACATCTGTGTTGTCTTGTTGTCTCAGGCAGGTGCATAACACTCCAACACATGCAGTGTACAGTGGGAAACATGCAATATGGTGGGAAACAGGTAATATGCAAGCGGTGCTCAAGAGCGCAGCAATACACTGTTGTCTATACACCCAAAGAGGACATGCTAATTTAGACCAGCCAGAGAGGAAGCTATGTCAGCACAGACCAAGATGTAACTAAATTGTTAAAGGACGAACCAATTCAACATTACCTGTTAAGTTCCAATCTAATCTACAATAAAGTATATTTATTGTAGATAAGTGCTTACTTATTGTCAAGAATAAATGTTTTCCTTCCCCTCCAGTGATTGTGTGTTATTCCATAGTGTTCATAGTGGCGGTGCCATCCTTTGTGCTGAACTATCAGAAGGCTAGTGCTGTCTTTGGTTTTGAACAATGACAAATTGGCTGCTGTTGTGCTGACGTAAATGTGCTTTTGTCATTTTAAAACTTTTTTTCTCTCTCACATTGCTGAATATAGGCTGTAGTTAAAGGTAGACTACAATCAATCTATTGGCAGTGGTATAAGATAATAGCTGGAGATACATTTTGAGTGGATTTAGGGGCGGGGCCTTGAGCTTCGACTTTGCGGGGAGGCCTCAGTAAAGTCCTGGCAGCTCCTGGCAGTATAGTGGCATCAAAGCAACATTTCCTTACGTATTTATCCAACATAAAATTCTAACATCTATTTAAAGAAATATGCTTTTGCACAACATTTGTATTTGAAAATACAATACATAGTTCAATAAAAATATTGGTCCTATTGACCATATTGTCAAACGCATTACTTGTTCAATTTTAGGATTTTGTTTGACAACCTCTCTTCAGATCTAGCAGGCATTCCTGATGCTATAGCAAATAGCTTCTAGTGTCCTGGCCTTCTTAATCCCTGCTGTGAGCCAGGGGCTAAGTGAGCAACACTCTGGTGCAACATACCTTGGCTGTTTGCCTAGCATACTAGCTGTTGAGGCCTGTTCATTTGCCCACAGGTAATACATACACACAAAGACATGACAAGAAATCGTTTTTCTTTATCAAACTTTAAAGTAGCTGGAACATTAATGGAAGGCCATGGAAGGACAGGATCACACCTGGGCCCTGTCAGCTTCAGACCAGGTTAGGTTCAAAATACAGATACCAAACCTCTAACCCTCACAGTGTTGGAATAGAACTCCTAACCCTGTTACCCTGGTAGTGTTAGTGCCTGGCTCTCCCACTGAGATCCATAGGGAATGGAACCCCCCGACCATGCTGTTGTGAGGGCCATGGCTTGAATAACTAAGTGCCTGGGAGAGCCCCTAGTTGGCACATCCATAGATCAGTGTTATGTAATCAACAGCAAAATGTCCCTTTCACCTATCAATCAATCAAGAAAATAATCAATTCAGTTTGTGATTACAGTCAGCTATTACTTTGAGTACCCTCACTCCGAACAATTGTCTAGATTTAAACTCTGTAGATGTCAAATTATTTGGAAAGTATGGGTAGAGCAGTGTTGAATTGTTCTCATTTCAGTAGCCCTTATTCCTGATTTATCTTGCCCAAAATGTTTATTTGCAGGGCAGCAGATCTCCAGGATCACAGTTGGGGACATGTTTAAGTGACTCACCCCAAGGTAAAGGAGAATCCCATAGAAGACGAAGGGCCACAGAAAGCATCGGGACAGTGCTTTTATCAGTTTGGGCTTTGCTTTGGCTGAAACAACCTCTCTGTCCCATTCTCTGCAAGGAGACACACACAAACCATAGACCAGTTCATACGTCTATAAACCTTTCAGAAAGATAAGGGAATACAGTACTTTGTTAACATACTGAAGTGAAAGCATTTTAATATCCTCTTGGCATAATTTAATTAAGTAAGATATTTTAACGTACTGTAGTACAGTGAACATCTAACAACATTCAGGGCATGCTAACAGCATACAGTACATCCACATCCTCTGTCCTTCTGCTGGAATAACTCAGGTGAGCTGATGATAAATGATAAGTGAACTGTCCTGGCTAGAAGCAGTAGATTATTTGCCTGGTAAATACATTGCTAGAAAAGCTGCTCTGTTCTCAGCTAGATAATATATAACCTAGCTGATGTGGAGGGAAGACAGCTGAAGTGATGGCATGGGAAATGGAGAAGATGAACAAGTAATATGTGGGAAAGAGGAAGTTTGACAGAATTAAAGGAAGGTGAGGTACAGTAATACAAAGGCAATTGAAAGAAGGTGATAAAGAAAGAAACACATTAACCCTCCTGCTGCCATAGGGTTTCTAGTGGACTACCAGCAGAGGACCCCAACCACAGAATGTCATATGTCCGTGTTGTGGTTGGCGCCCTCTACTGGCATAAAGTGCACTGGGTCATTTTGACCCATAGGACAGTGACGTACGTATGGGAGAATAAATGAGTAAATATAATTTAAAACAGAAAAAGCAGGATCAAATGAGCCAATGTGAGGATAGAGGGAAGGTGTCTTGTGACAAACAAGAGTTGGTGAGACACTTGGAGTGGAGAAGAGAGGCAGATAGAGAAGGAGGGAAGAGACAAGCAGAGAGGGAGATTCCTTATAGCCAAGTGACAAACTTAAACCATGTACCCAGCTTTCTTTAACAAGAGCTAAAGTTCACATTCCCAGCAGCCCCCTCTGTTTGCCTGATCAAAATAATAAGAAAGGACCCCTGGTGCTGCTCGTTTATCACCCTGTGGGCATTGGGCCCTTGCAAAGGTCAACTTTTAAATCCCATTTAGAGGCAACTTGGTGTCTCTCACAGTGTAGCCCAGTGCAGCCCATAGCCCTGCCAGCATGGCATAGACTACATAGTGTAGCTGACCACCCAACACCTGGTCTACTGTCTACAACACCATGTACACCAGGTCACGCTGCAAATTATAGGTCAAATATATGTTAATCTATCCTCTACCATCTCATGTTCTTGCAGTAACTAACAGTTGAAAACATCAAAGAAATAAAAAAACTGCAGTGCTCAGTGTGAATTATTACTTTTTTTAACACAATGCTTATGATAGTAGAATAAAAAAGAAACGAATGAGAAGGGAGTGAAACTGAGTGAGAAACTGAGGATGCTAACAGATTATGCAAAAGAAACAAAGGGGAAGAGAAAAAAAGAGTGGAACAAAGAAAGATTTGGAGAAAAGCTAACCTTCCAGCATACAGTATGTAGCCTCAGATGTTTGCTTGCCACACAAATAGTTTATGTCCAGTCTAACCCAAATGCCATTGCCTATGCCATTCCCCATGGCATTTGATAGTTTAGATCAAGCACCTTCCAGCACTGGACCTTTTCTAAGCAGTTACATAGAAAATCACTTGCCAGTAAATATTTTAAGGCCAGGAAACATATCAACAACATTTAAATGTTTTATTTCAAATCAATTATAGTTTATTTGTCTGTCAATGCACATTCCAATACTAGTTTGGTTAGTGTCGTTTTTTGTTTTGTTTATATTTTCATTATTTTTGCTGTCACATGACCTTATTTAAAATATTGTCATTTTAGTCACTAATAAGGCTCTCTCACTTGATTGCTGTAGACTGAAAGCTACAGTATAGTCAATGGTTTAACAAAAGTTAAATATTGCTTTAAGATAAATTCATACAGATTTTCTGATTTTCTGTCTCTACTATCAAGTTGTCACTCAAAAATAGTTGTGATACTAGTTACTGTAGTTGAAGCTAATTGACATTGAAAAACCTTGAATTGATTTGGTTAATAAAATATGACTAAACAATGACCAAACAGAAAAAGGTTTCTTGAGTATGCTGAGTTACACAATCAAATAAATATCATTTTAAAAGGGTCACTGCAATGTTTTCAGACCAAAACATATTTGTTATACATGTAAATTAATATTATGAATCATGTACAAGTACATAAGTTCCAAGAAATGCACATATAGCATATACTGTAAGAAATGTGCTATTTTAGCTATTTATTTCGAGTCTACCTATCATGCCATGTATTCTTATGTCAGTATTGGCTCAGCTGCATCTACAGAGAGTGTAGCTCTTATCACTGATTGTAAGGAAAACTGCTTAAAATATATGTTTATGTACTTTTCTGTAAATTCTTATTTAGTGTTCAACCTAGCTATTCTAAACTATTCTAAAAGTTTCCATTTAGGATGCTGGCCTGATGACTTTGAAAAGAAATACTGAAAGTGCACAAACCTCTCAAGTCGTTCCGAAAGGTTATCAGCGAGGTCGAAAGAGGGGGCCTTAAAAACGTCAGTCAGTTCTAATTTCTTTCTGAAGCCCTTCCTCAACAATGGTGATGTCCAACTGTGAAGAAAATACACGTTGTGGCAGTGTGTATATGGAATATGCTTAAATGACTTGTATGTATTATCAATGGGTGCTACACGATGTTAATATTGTACATGTGCATGTTTGTGTCGTTCATTCCACTGTACTTTCCGTTCATATGCTAGTTATAAGTTGTTAAAACCCATCCTTATAAGATCACACATCTTATAAGATCCCACATTACATGCCACGTCATCATGTGGCATGTAATAATGTCTCTATTCTCTTTTAATAAGCAAATACAGTATATGTTAAATCAAACACCACACTAATTAGATTTTGCACAATGTACTTGTGTGTGTAAACATACTACAAGCAGAGACCTCTCAAGTAAATGGAACTTCTAGTTCCAGTTCATTGCATTAGCTACATAGTTTAACATTTAATAAAAACAACTGCATTAACTGAAGGATGTTATGCATGTTGGAGACACCTAATTTCACTTCGTGGACAAATAAAGTAATCTATCAAATGCAAAAGTGACCTGATTATGCATGTTTATACCACATGTACTGTACATCTTCACACTGATGCTGTAGCAGCAGAATCTACTAGTGTAACTAAACTGTATGTCTATTTACCGTAGTAGATTTGAAGTGGGGGAGCTAACTATGATCTTAATGAATCCAGAACCAGAATATTCATAACAGCATCCCAAAGAGTGAATGTTCTCCCATATTGATAGCAAAGCATAACAAGATAGCATTTTATGGAGTAGAACTATCCTAGTCTTTAGTGCGTGACTCACTGTGCTGCAATGGACTGCTGCTGTAATTTCCTTTGGAAACAAAACAGGACATGAGGATGGGTCCCTGGCATTAACCATGGAATTCCTTGGTTGTTCTGAACACAGTCTACAATTTTAAAGTTTTGAATTCCCAGTCATTGTCTGGCATATACCGTTTGGCACCTGCCTGTATGCCCTGAAGTTATCCAAGTTGCACCCCCACCACCACCTTGTTTCCCGCACACACAACACACAAGTCTTACCAGAAGAAAAACTTGGAGAGGAAGTTTGCATCTTCCACTGGTGAGTTCTGCATCCTAAGGAGGCCAGTATGGCTTGACTGCACCTGTAGTCACCGTGCGTGCCACTCACATTTGGGGGCCCTGGCGCGTTCCTTCGCCGTAGTGAGGGTGACTGTTGTCCACTGAGCCTCCTGGTGATGTCACAGATGAAGTTAGCTATGGTTGGTTTGTTGCCACCCAACTGAAAGCAAGGACCTTCCTTGTCTATCGGCAGGTTTGTCCGTACATCACCTTCTTTCAGTGATAGTATTCGCTGCGCGATGTGCGGAAGTGTATTACGCGTTTTCGTTCGTGCCAACACTCTAGGCAATATTATACGCTACCTATTATCTACTCACTCTCACCCTTGGTGCGACAGGCAGTGTGACAGTGGCCCTTGAGAGAATGTTTATATGGTCGCCAAAAGTTCTGGAGGAGGCGCGTCGTTTCCAGACCGTGACATAGGTTGCACTGGGGCGACACTATTCGCACTTATACTGCTATGGTATTCAACCCACCGGTTGTACCACAGTTAGATTCAATTGCTGCAATACTACATATGCTATATCAAATGCTACTGGCAAACAATAATGCAAATGTAGCAAGAAAGACATCATACAAGTAGCCATACTGTCAATATTTGATTCCATATTTAAATTAAAAATTGAAAAATCATCTAAAAATAACGATAATCAGAAAATATAAAATATCAGTAATACATGTCTATTTGCACTGCTTAGGCATAGAGCCTGGTATAATGCATTATGTGCTAATCTACGTGCAGGTGGGAAAAGGCTGCTCTGTTATTTTTCACTTAATAGCAGAAACAGGGTTTATGCATGATGATACTTTTTTTAATCAGTTTCAGGTTTCAGGTTACAGGCCGTTTCTGGCGAGGAGGGGATCAAACGCTCAAGACATTCCATTATGGAACAGAGATAAAAATTAAAAAGCTACAAAACCACAGCCTCTCAACTCACATAATGCCACAAATAATATCATCACTTGACTGTGTTATAGCGCCCCCAGAAATGGTAAAACTGTAGGCTACCTCCCCACCTGAAATACTGGTCAAATCCAGTTCAAGGTGCTGCATACAATTGTGAGTCTAGCTATAAAAGTGCCTGTGACAGCTAGCTGTAGGTAGAGGAGTAGAGAGGAATGTGAGCCACTCACTCAGGTGTGGGAGGTGCATGACCTCTCACAGTATTAAGCCAAAATGCATTTTTTGTAATGCTGGCTTCAGTCACAAGTGTATCCCATTTATATAGCTTGACACCATACATACTGTGGATAGACACATTACACACAAATACACCAACATGTGCTAGTTCAGGTAGAAACAACTAGTTGGCTTCTTCCCAACTAATATAGTGATGCAGCGCATTAGTCAAAGAGCTTATCATTGTAGGTATGTATTGTGTGCCCGTGTGTGTGTGAGTGAGAAACAGATGAGAGAAAGACAAAGAAGAGGGCACAGTGATGGAATTGTGGGAAGAGGCACATACATAAAATTGGATGTTCCTTCAGTTGATTTATTTAAGTCACTTTGCCATATTCTGTACATTTTTGTATAATGAATTTAACATTTTGTTCATTAACCTTTTCACATAATTGCTTGGAGTGTTATTTTATCTTAATGATTTTTGTTAATAATAATAATAATAATAATAATAATAATAAACTTTATTTGTATAGCAGCTTCCAACACAATGTGCACCTCAAAGTGCTTTACAGTTAAAAACATTTAAAAAATAAATGACAAAGGGAACATATTATATTAAACAAAAATAAATAACATCAACAACAGAAAACAAGGTAAAAGCCATGAAAATAATAAAACCTATTCGGCCGATCTGCTTTATCCCTTTAATTACCTTGGCCCCTGTTAATGTTCTCTGCTTGTGGTAGATTACTGCCTTAGCCACAAAGAGCTAGTGATTTCGGTCAGTTTGACCAAGAAGACTACAAGAGGGTTAAATAGCACTTTTCATACAAATGCTTTTAACACAAAGTGCTTCACACTACAAAATCATAAAAAAAGAACCACTTCACTATAAGTCATAAAATGGAAAAACGAAGACACTGAATATATACTATAATCACCTGAAACACTGTGACTGTACACGTGACCTCCATATAAATAATTGCTAATAATTTCAAATGCTATGCAATTAATCATTTAGTGTAACATATACAGTAGTATAATACATGTAATATAATATATTTTTATTTAATTTACCACTTTGTATAGATTTACGCATTTTCATCCTTTTAGATTAAGAATTAGGTTTTAATGCAAGTAGAGGGACCTGAAGACCACCTCACCTCTACAAGGGTAGAGGTGAACAAGATTCTGTAGTCACACTGTTGTAACCTTCTGTACCAGCATTTGGAAGGCCTCAGCATGATTCCTCTTTGGCACCATCCAGCAATTCCTGTGTGCAGACAGGTTATTCTGTCATTTTGGATGGATTATGGAATGTTTTTGAGTTAAATGTGTTCTCTCAAACCATCTATACTCATCTGGTTTCCCTCAAGGTTTCTCTCCTCTTCTTTACACATTGTATGCAAATGTGTAACATCAACTATACCAATATACATTGTATGTTTCCTGATGATTCTGTTATTGTTGGATTTAAATAATTGTTCTGTTTGCCTAATGGAGAGATTAGGTGGTGGATGGCTTTGTGGTGTGGTGTGATAAGTCATTTCCTCCACATAAATGTGTCAAAAACTAAATACAACTGATGCGTTTGTTGTGCCCTGATAATGTATTTTTCTCTCTCATTGGACTACTGTTGTATACATTATAGCCAAGTGGGAACCTCCGCTGCTGAGAAATGAAAACAAAGAGGAAGTGCAAAACATCTGCAGTTCCTCGAATGGCCACTTGAGGGTGGTTGCAAAAGGGAGTCAATCCCATAGACTCCCTTGTTGACATGTCTAACTTTACAGAAGAAATTAACATGTTTACAGCCTGGTTCAACATATGGATTTGGTCTCTATAGCTAGTCTTCCTGTTCATGACAACTGTAATGATGGGAATTTTTTGTACAACTTATCAGTTAAAAATATATATTCCATATCCATATATATATCATATTCAAGGCCACACTATAGATCTGGTTATCTCTAAACTCTCGATATTTCCTCTGTCATGGTTAAAGATATAGCATTGTCTGTTGTTTTTAATCACTTATCACCGTGATTGTTCCAGTAAACTCTGTTCCAGTTAAGAAAAGGTACATTAACGAGACCAGCAATGCCCAATTTATGGAAGACATAGCTATCCTTCCAACAACAAGTGCTGAGTCAGTTGAGTCAGTTGATGTACTTCTGCATAATTTTAATGCCAAAATTTTGAAAGTCATGGCTCATGTGGCACCGATAAAGGTAAAGACAACCATGAGCAAACAGTAAACACTATGGAGAAATACCATTATGGTAAGTGCCCTGAAAAGAGAATGTAGGAAAATGTAAGTGGAGAATGTAAGTGGAGGAAAACCAGACTTCAAATTCATTATGACATCTATAAACAAAGCGTTGGTAGCTTCAACAATGAGTTACAGAGAGCCAGACAGTAACATTTATCAGGAATGATCAATAAGAATATGAACAATACCCACACCTTATTTGTCATGGTAGACAAGCTTACAAACCCAGAAAAGCAGATAGCATCAGTACTCATGTCCACTGATAAATGTAATGAATGTAATGAATGAATAAATGTAATGAATGTTTCTTTAGGGAAAAAATAATAGACAGCCCATTAGAACTATACAGTCTAACAAAGTTTCTGTACCGTCACCTCGACCACCAAGACATAACTTGGTTATTATGTCACATTTAAATACAATTGATCAAAATCCTTGGAAGAAACAGTTCGACATCTTAAAGCATCTACTTGCTGTCTTGATACTATGCCATCAGACTTTTTAAAAACAATTCTTAACTATATATTAATGGACCTACAGAAGATAGTTAATAGCTCTCTGCAATCAGGCGTCTTCCCAACGTCTTTAAAAACATTTGTCATTAAGCCCTTATTAAAAAAGAGAACACTGGATGAATCTATAATGAATAACTATAGACCTTTATCAAATCTACCATTTATAGCCAAGACTATTGAAAACGTTGTCTACAATCAAGTCAGCAATTTTGTGACTTCTAGTGGTCTCTTAGACACTTTTCAGTCACCATAGTACTGAAACGGCCCTGATTAAAGTTTTAAATGTTATACGGCTGAATACTGATTCTGATAAAATAACAGTTCTGGTTCTATTAGATCTCAGTGCAGCAATTGACACGGTAGGTTACAGAATACTTATAGATAGGCTGGATAATTGGGTAGGCATCTCTGGGACAGTCCTCAATTGGTTCAGATCTTATCTAGATGGCCGCAGTTACTTTGCCACCATTGGTAATCAAGAATCTGATATGGTGGTTATGACATGTTTCACAGGGATCAGTTCTAGGAACGCATCTGTTCAATCTCTATATGCTACCTCTGGCCCAAATTATACCGAACAATAACATTAACCACCACAGCTATGCTGATGATACCCAAATGTACATACTGTAGGCCTTGAAACGTATGACAACAGCTCAATAGACTCTCTGTGTCACTGTATAGAGCACATACATATTTGGATGAACCGAAACTGTCTACAGTTAAATCAATATACAATTGAGATTATTGTGTTTGGCAACAAAAATAAAAGAACAAGTATTATTAAAGAGCTGGATGCTCGGGCCCTAAAAACCAGGGAGCAAGTATGTAATCCACGTGTTCTGATAGACTCAGACCTCACATTTAACATATGTCATATCAAAGCAGTCACCAAAACAGCATTCTATCATCTGAAAAATATAGCCAGAATGAAACAGCTGCAGCTCATTCAGAATGCTGCTGCTAGAATGTTAACCAGGACCAAGAGAACGTAACACATCATCGTTCTTAAATCGTTGCATTGGCTTCCAGTTAGTTTTAAAATAGACTTCAGAGTTGTGCTTTTAGTTTATAAATCTCAGAATGGTTTAGGTACCCGACTACATTTTTGATATGTTTGAAGAATACCAACCAAGCAGGGCTCTTAGATCCATAAACACAGGTCAATTAGTACAGCCTAGAGTCCAAACGAAACATTGAGAAGCTGCGTTTATCTTAAATTACCAGAGGATCTTAGACATGCCCCAAATATAGCAATTTTTAAATCCAGTTTAAAAACACTTCTCTTCTGACGTGCCTATGACTGAGTACTTTTACTTATCCACACTGTTTAACCACACTGTTTAGCTTTATAACTTCCTATGTTTTATCCTTATATGTATTTAAAATTTTTATAAATATTTATTTTATGTTTTATTTACATCATAAAATATGTTTTCTTCTGATTCTCCAGAAGGTTTGGAAACGTTTCCTGTTGGTTCGTACCCCTTTTATAAATGTGTTTTGATCAGGCTTAGATCTCTGAAAAGCAGGTACATGGAAGAGATCATTATGAATTGTTTAGGTTTCCCTGTGAGTACACAGAAGAGCTCATTTTGAAACAATAGATTGTCTAAGTTTTCCCGTGGTTTTCCCTATGACTGAGTACTTTTACTTATCCACACTGTTTAACCACACTGTTTAGCCTTATAACTTCTTATGTTTTTATCGCAATATGCATTTTTATGATATTGTAATTTTCTCTTCTTTTTAATTTTACAATTAAAAATTATGATTTGTCTAGTTTTTCCCGTGGATAAGTATTGCTAGTAGCTGATGTGGTTACGGCAGGCAAGGCACCGCTAGCAGATTTGGCTAGGGCAGGTACATGCAGCTAGTAGCTAATGTGGCTAGGGCAGGCAAACAATCGCTAGCAGATTTGGCTAGGGCAGGTTAATGCCGCTAATAGCTAATGTGGCTAGGGCAGGCAAACAATCGCTAGCAGATTTGGCTAGGGCAGGTTAATGCCGCTAGTAGCTGATGTGGCTAGGGCAGGAAAAGTATCGCTAGCAGATTTGGCTAGGGTAGGTACATGCCGCTAGTAGCTGATGTGGTGATTTATTATTTTCATGGCTTATACCTTGTTTTCTGTTGTTATTTTTTATTTTTTTAGTTTGTTCCCTTCATCCTTTGTTTTTCAAATGCTTTTTAATGTTGAGTTGCACATTGTGTATGAAAGGTGCTATACAAATAAAGTGTTTTATTATTATTATATAAAATATATATGAAAAAGCGGGAGTCAGGTACTGCAAAGATGGCGACCTTTAAACCTGTTTTTAAGAAAACCTCTGGGTAACATCATGGAGGGCTTGTCCATTTATATATACAGTATATGGCTATAGCCTATAGATTTGATTTACGTATGTGTGCATATAAGTGCGCATATAAGTACAATATGTCAGTTTCATCATGGACAATTTGAACACCCCCTACATACAGTATTGTACACTGTGGCTTTCATCATTTTATTTCTTTCTTCACATTCTCTCTCTCTCTCTCTCTCTCTCTCTCTCTCTCTCTCTCTCTCTCTCTCTCTCTCTCTCTCTCTCTCTCACACACACACACTCCCTCTCTCTCACACACACACAGCTAGTCTACTGGGAGCACTGCCATCCCTGAGAATGGTACAGCATCCAGTGTAAAAACTCATATTTGCATACTATCATTACTTTACGTATGGTTTATGAGTATGTTTTATATATGTTTTTTTCCTGTTTTAAATGGTTACCAGATATAAAATAGACTAAATAGAATATATACTTTTAGGTAAGGTTTAGCTAATGGTTTCAGGAGCAGACAGGGATGAGGAAGATACCATAGGGGAAGAAGTTTAGATTCTGAGGAGGCAGACATAAACCCTCTCACAAACAATACAAAGAGTGATATTGAGTTGTGTCGCACCGCATTTACCCCAGTATACATGACATGGGAATGTCCTTCTCCAACTCCTGAACCCCATGAGACACTACCATATGGCTACTTCAAGCAATATGTTCCCATGTTCCAGCTGATGACCATGATGAGTAACATTGTAATGTGGGGGAAAATGAAGTCAAGGGGTATAAGAACATGCATCTATTTCTGAGATTGAAGCCTTTGTTGGACTACCTGTGTTAATGGGGGTACTAGGTTTGCCAAGTGTGTGATTGTACTGGTCTTCCAGTATCAATACTAAGCCTGTCTCGTGACCTACATATGATAAACAACAATGTAAAACCTCCCTAAGAAATCATGTGTTCTACTGTTCTAATGATTCTAGTTGTATGCGCTGTCTAGAACTGTCATTATGTCAAATCAGAACCATGGGTGTATTTCCTCTGTGGCAAAGTGGCCTTGCATATGACTTACTCATCTATCAGATGTCACATGAAAGCATTCTGAGCTGAGCAACATGGGTTTAGGACATGTAGCAGCTATAGTCACACACCTGTGCCAGATAATCTAAACTCCTAACCACAAGCTTCTTAACCACTTACAATGTCCTTGTAATGAGTGTTCCAAACAGCTGGAACAGCTCGGTTTAATCTCTTTGCAAAACCCCTTGTGAAGACAGACAAGGACATTTCAAAGAAAGGTGGGGGGTGCCATTATGATGTGAGTAGGGATGGATAGGTGGTTCTACTAGTAGTTCTGTCTTAGCCTGATGTAACCAGACCCATGGACATAATGGGTTTATATTAACACTATTGGAGCAGCATTTAACCAAGCGATTTAGCTTTTTGTATCACTTCATCTAGCTCTACCACTACTTAGAAACAAACGCTTGACTTCAACATTATTGAAAAATGAGGAGAGAGAGCAATAGCTCTTTTGTTCTGCCCTTCAACGATGTTGCCATCGGAAATGAAGATGAAGTTCTGAAACAAATGCATGTCTACTGTGACAGCTTCAAATATGCTCACAGAAAATGAAGCCAATGTGACAATATCATGAGATTGTAAAGCTTTTTTCCAGGGTAAATTGTAACCAAGTGGACTTGACAAATTATAATACTAACATAATTTTGTTCTATTTGGTGTCAATGTACAGTTAACAGTTATTAGAGAGAACACATGACTTGTCAGGTTTGTATTTTACACTTTTTTATTAGACTTGTTTTTAGTTGCAAAGTGGGAAAAAGGCATTGATAGATTTTTCACAACCGTGGAATATAATTTAGGTCTGAAGTATGTATATTTTCAGTCATGGAATTTAAATGTATTGATGTTTATCTGTTACTTATATTCAGATTATATGTGGTAGAGTCCAGCCAGACGTTACAAAGGTAGCAACGCAAACATAATTCATTCGGTCCTATTCAGTTATCGACCTCTAACAGTTATTAGTTAGAGTGACAAAGGCTTCTTATATCCGCTAATGCTCCAAAAGCTTCTGCTTATATACAGCTTCCAAACACATTGCTAATTGCTGTGGACAATTCCATTCTTACAACAGGCAAGTACATTATCTGTATTATTCATAATACATATGACTATGTTAATTTTAAACCATAAAATAACCTTAATGTTTCATTAGGTACAAAACAAAAAGACAAAACTAACTTCCCCCTAAGATAGTCCTCAAAACTATAAATAAGCACAATACCAGAGTGCCTACATCCCCTTCCAATGGAACAACCCATTCAGTATATGACACCTGGAAATCAGTGACGTTAGCGCCGCCCCTATGGGATCAAATAAGGGATCATACATAATTTGCATGTGTCAAAACGTGGTGCACCTGTAGAAATGCTTTGCTAATGTCTGAAAACTTTGCATCTGTAGAAATATTTTTCAAATATGTAGAAAAGTTTTGCATCCGTAGATCTGTGTTTTGCATACGTTTGACGTTTTTGACATGTCTTACTTTTGTATGCGACACAGAAGTTACAGGTTTGCA
The DNA here is from genome assembly GCA_027564795.1 of Aphredoderus sayanus. NCBI lineage: Eukaryota > Metazoa > Chordata > Actinopteri > Percopsiformes > Aphredoderidae > Aphredoderus > Aphredoderus sayanus. The sequence continues at coordinate 15,688 of JAODUG010038356.1, forward strand.
ACACTCTTTGCGGATGCGAATTCTGACCATAATTTTACTCATTAAGCTATCAAGACAGCTTTATGCGCATCCCAGAGTTACTTAATTATTATTTTGTTTATGATGTTGCCGCTTCCAATATCTTACTGTAGCTAGATACAGTAATTTAGGCTAACGTTTGATGTGTCATTTTAAAGTAGGCCTAGCCTAACCTAATGCTAAGGAAGTATAAAGTCCAACGCCTACCGTCATGGAATGCTCTTTTAATGACTTTCTAAACATGCATATCGCAGAGATTGAAATCACTTTATGGGTTTGAAGCTCAAGAAATAGAACCATGTTCTGAACTTGGAGGCCTCGACATGCCCCGTGATTCCCAACATTAGGCCTAGATGAAACTAACCTGACACACCAGGAGGTTGTTACACACAGAATGTAATTCTATGCACACAACCATCTGGGAAGCGAAACTGTTTTAAAAGGGCAGGCTTTTTCAAAAATACTTGGCAGGTGATTAGATGAACCATCTGTCCATCTGTAGGAACCACCATTGTTGTTTTTGAGTCACTTTCGCTGTCATCACACCTAAACCACGCCTTTAGCTACGATGCTGATTGGTCACACATTAGATATACATGACAGAATTGAAAGAACTCTCCAGACTGATTCTTGAAGCAAAGTCTGAAGTCAAACTGAAGCTCATGAGATTTACATTTACGGCATTTGGCAGATGCTTTTATCCAAAGCAACTTACATGTAGTGTAAGATAAGGGTGGCTTACATGGCTGAGATCTGGATGGCTAAAATACACAATACACATATTTTGTATTTTAGCAGACAGGCAATAATGCAGACATGGGTAAGGCAAAAGGCAAACACAATAAACACAGCTAGGCAATAGAGACAAGAAACACAGGCTATAAATACACACCGGACACTGATAGTGCCTGCTATGAGTGTTAAATGCCATCTTCCACTGAGCCCCATCCACTATGCGTACCGCACTGCAATCTATTGTTATTGACTATCCACTTTTGTATCCTTAAAGCCTCATATTTTTGGTTTGACAGCATACTTTCCTTGTTGGTAGTGCATCCCATATCACAAAAGCTTTTAGTCATGTTGCAGTTTGTTATTAGATGAACTGTTCGCTTTAGTGTTCACAGAGCCACACTGGAATGCAGACTAATTAGCAGCCAGTGGGGTTTGTTAAGTGCACTGACGTCTAGATGAGCGTCTAGATGGTGGTAGAGCTAAAGTAGATAAAGCTGTGCAAACGGTTGTAGAATGCCAATTGGTTTCTCCAATAGTTTCAAAATTAACCAGAGGTCTGCGCTCATTAGAATGTAAATTATCACCAATTGGAACACTGGTGGTCAGGGAAGCCGTCCAACTGAATGAGGCCTTCCCTTCCGGGATATGTTATCCTGGAGGACTCCAGAAGCAGTTGCAAGATACCGACAGGCTGCAGCCTCAGCCACCGGTGTCCACCACAATGTTCGAGGGTTACCGCCCCTTGAGGCACCTAAGACTTTGAGGCCACAGCTCTCCGCTGCAGCTTCAGCAATGGAGGATTTAAACATTGCCCACTCAAATTCAATATCCCCAACCTCCACAAGGGTGCCAGAAAAGCTCCGCTGGAGGTGTGAGTTGAAGATCTCGCGGACAGGGGCCTCCTGCAAACGTTCCCAATTCACCCGCACCACCCTCTTGGGTCCAGGGTCTTTCCCCACCCCTTGATCCAACTCACTACCAGATCGTGATCAGTTGACAGCTCCGCCCCTCTCTTCACCTGAGTGTCCAGAACATGCGGCCTCAGATCAGATGATACGATTACCAAATCGATCATCGACCTTTGGCCTAGGGTGCTC
>JAODUG010038367.1:0-17535 GCA_027564795.1 Aphredoderus sayanus
TGATGTGCACTGCTGGCACAACAAGGTGTGAGTTTGAAACCCGAGGACAACAGGAAGGTTAAAAGGCACATAAAAACTAACAAATACATTAAAAAATAAACCCCCCTTCCTACACATGGGAACACTGAAAGAACATGTCTGCCTGCCAGTCTCTGTCTGTCTGAAATGTCCGCATGGGAAGTGACCAGTTCAGTGTTCCAGGACATTGCGTCATGGAAGGTCGGCGTATACACTGAGGTCATCTTTATAGTATAATGTTTCAGAAAGGAAGCAGTGTCATTCTCAGGGTGCGTACAGATTTTTCAACTAACGATAAAGGCCTTCATCAGATGCATTCCTCATGTGGTACTAGTAGCTAGATCTGAGCCAGGACTTAAGCAAGTAGGCTGCACCTTGTCTAGCAATTACATAGCTGGCATGCCCATCTGTGGGAGTAGGCTATCAGAATAAGCACTTTCATTTACTTGTCCCACACACGGATGAGATATGCGTCTCCACAATGCATTCATTTTCATAACATTAAAATAAATTAAGAAATCAAAAGCCAATCACATTTTAAGCACCCCTTATAACCATGCATTTCATTTTCTCTCGAATACAATCTTGTGTCTTTAATCTACATCTTGTGTAGCAGCGTATTCGATGCCATGGAGAGATAGCGTCTTTGCTCTAATTATAAGCGGACGTCTTTATTTGATTATCAAACGCTTATACATGAAAGACAGTTTGAAGTCATAGTGGAAAAGATAAAAATCAACAAATGGTTTTTAATCAAGATCTTTTGCCTATGGGTCACTGAAGAGTGCCTGACCTCGGTCACTGTAGTCATCAATGAGGATGACCTCCTTGAGCAAGATGGCGGGGGTGGTCTCCAGCACACTGTGGACCGTCCTCAGAAGGGTGGACCAGGCCTCGTTGTAGAAGGCTATGACCACCGAGGTGGTGGGCAGGCGCCGGTAGTCGTACATCTTTGTGCGACATCTGCACAGACATGGTGGCATTAGGAATACAGCATCGTGACTGGAGGCTTCCTAGCACAGGGCCTAGTCACTGCAGCGATGCACTGCACAGTGGCCTGGCAGTACAGCGATAAGCCCTTCCATTTGGCCCATCTCAACACATGAACCTTCTCTTTATGGCGTGTGTGTAGAAATCACACCAACTGGTGACATGAGAGAAGTATGAGAGAAATATGACAGACAGACAGACAGACAGAAACACAAACACACACGCACGCACGCACGCACACGAGCAACAGAGTGAGCAAGAAGTTGTGGAAACTTTGTGTGCTTTGTGATAAAAGGCTTGTCTGACTGAAAACAGCAGCCACTCTCTGCCAGTGGTTCTCAAGCTTTTTTGAGCCGCAACCCCCCAAAAAGCACCCAAACATAAAACAAACCACAGTATATGGTTTGTTTGCACATTATATATATATATATATATATATATATAATACAAAGATGTGTTGATTTTTATCTTGCTACCGAGACAAAAACATGCAACCCTTTGACTGGGGCTGGGGGAGTCATAACCTACAGTTTGAAAACCACCGCACTGTGCTACAGCTAACCAAGCACATCAACATCACATCTAATTCATAACAGCAAGATAGCATACAACAACAAAAAAAATCTAATTCATAACAGCAAAACATCCTAAAACACAAGCATGACTGTGGTAAAGCTTCCATGCCAGTCATGGTGGAGGCTGATAAGCGGCATGCCATTTCTTGCTGGTGCCTTATCAGAAAAAACGCATTCAGTTGAAAACAGATTATCACAGTCTATGTCTCATAGTCAGGAAGAATTCCAGAGAGATCATGAAAACATCTTATCGGAGCAACACAGAAATCGATGTCAGCTTACAGGTACAGTATGAACTGCAGTTTTGTAACCTGGTCTGGTTTAAAAAGGTTCCACATTTCATTCTTAGCAACTGAAACAAACGATTTTATGTATTTGTGAACTTCATAGAGATGAATAAAAAGAAATCAGTCAATTTCTGTCCATCTGTAACTGTAATAGACCATTTTCTGTTTGCAGTGTTTATATTTTTACTTTTTTAAATGCAGACTGTTTCATATTATACCACTTAGTCTAAGTGGTATAATATGAAACAGCCTGTGTCTAAGTCTAAGTTTTAGACCAACACATGGAAGGGGAAAAATAGATTTTGCACAATAAGGGCTTTTTAAATGATTACCATAAAACTCAGAGGAAAGCTTGTCTAGCTCATTGTATTGTGATTAGTGAAAAAGAAGAACATTTTATCTTAAATGGCAGTTCTCACTATATAGATGGATGGAATCTGGGTGCCATTATGAATAAAGATGGTTTATGTGACAGAAGAAACAGAAGGGTAATAACTATGAAAATATATTAGCATACTGGATGATGGCCAGCATTGCAGCTAAGATCTCAGTAATCTCAGCATATAAAAAACTAAACTCAGTAAGACAGCACTACTAAAAAGGTTGGATGTTTTCCCTGCCGGTAATAAATGTTTTTACACAAAAGTGAATGACAAATTTACTCGTCCGAGATAAATACAACGCTGAACCCTAAAATGTGCTTTGTAAGCTGTAAATACAAAATAGGAATGAACTGTGATGAAATACAATGGTGGTGTTACTATTGACAAAATACCCATTTTTCGTCAAATCTGCGTTTTATGGGATGAAAATAGCTGTACTGTACATGTCACATCCGTTTCAAAATCGTCCAAGGACCTGGCTGGCATACAAGTGCATCATCAAATTTAAATGTTAACGCCCTCTAATCAGAGGGTGTGACCAATCAGCATCATACTGGTAGCTACGGGCATGGTTCAGTTGTGACGATAGCGAAAACGACTCAAAAACAATGGCGGTTTCTACAGATACAGTAGACAGATGGTTCATCCAATCACCTGCCAAGTATTAATTGAAAGTGCCTTTCCTTTTATAAACAGTTCCAATGGACAGCTTCGCAGATAGTTGAGTGCACAGAAATATGGTTGTGAGTAACAACCTTCTTTCGTGTCAGGTTAGGGCAGATATTCACCAAGAGAGACATAGTATGATGACAAAGCAAATGTCATACCTTGATGAATCAGCCCTTGTGGTGAACAAAACACATTGTCGTTTTGATCCGATACTGAGGAGATAGGAGCGGATCGCACTCCTCTCTACTCCTTCCCCTACAGTCACTGATCCCTACATCCTCCCGCTACAACAACCAGCCCACCCACAATGAGCTGGGGCTGAGCCGTACCCCACTGTACCCACCCATGCATCCTGTTGTCCTGAATGTGTCTGTGGAGGGAGATCTTGTCGCTGATGAAGGTGTTGATGGCGTAGCGCTCCACGCTCTCCTGCTCCAGGTTCTTCTCCTCAGGACTCAGGCTGAGGCGCGTGGCGTGGCCCAGCTCCCCTGGCGCGTTGACGTCCACGGGGGGCTTGGCGTACAGGGGCCTGGCCAGCTGGCTGTCCGCCTCGCGCGCCCCCACGGACAATTGGCGCGCCAGCACGCTGTGGCCAGGCTCGTCCTCCCCCTCGGAGGAGGTGGAGGAGAAGGACAGGCTCCCCATGAGTAGGTAGGCCAGCCACAGCAGCCACAGCAGGAAGAATGCCTTGGGCAGGACACCCAGCTTCCGCGAGCAGCGCCCCCTCATGGCGCTGCGAGGATGTGAGCAGCGTCTTGGTGCCCTATCGGACACAGGCGTCTGGAAGAAACGATGACAACACAAAAGACACATTAAATTAGAGCATGTACCATAATTATATAATACATCATTTGACAAATGATACGTTCGTGTACTGAAAGCTATCATAGACTCACCAAAGATAATGTGTTTATGAGCCCTAGTGCTGATTACATGACTGCTATAGACTGAAGCGGTGTAATCAACAGCTGACAGACATACAGTACCACTACACACTGAGAGTTACATTAAGATGCTCGTTATGCAAAAATTGCAGACAGGGCTTTAAATTATAGCTTTAGGTACAGTAATGAGCTGGAATTATTGTCCGATGTAACGTTAATGGGAAATGTGCTAATCAGATTTGCTTCATCCAAACACCTTCAAGAATCCTTTTAAATATACCTTGATTTTTAAAAGAAATTTCTGTCCATTTGCGGCAAAACCAGTCGCCCAAACATTTATCAGTAGGCTATATTCCTTAAGACCTTTAATTCTACAAGAGGTTTTTCATAGCCCACATGTGGGTTTTTCAAGAACCTGCAGTCTTGGCACCGCATGGCACATAATTAGACGACATTCATGAAAACCTACCCTCTTATGATTTTAACTGACAGTTGTAATCACCAATGCACACAAACAACACGGTTGCAGCATGTCTATATGGTTGATTTCCTATCAAATGCAATGTTGTAAGAATAAGAGTAACCCTTGATTTGGGCTTGGGATAATTATTCTAGTATATTTATATTCATACTGGGCCAAGCATCCCTCCTAAAGGATTCACCATTTCACAGTAGCTTAAATGCAATTGATAGGAATGCTTTTGTTCAGTTGTATTGGACTGAGTGAATTAAAAATAGCTTATTAGGGTCCATTTAAGTCTGCCAGCTCATCTTAGCAAGGAAGGGCTGTGGTTTAAACACATCACTCAGTGTGTTGACTGATTGTAATCACATAATTGTGTTGCATTAATAGTACAGCAGGGTGCCATTTAGGCTTGTCGTGCCGGCACCAGACAGACATACAGTTTGCACCACCCCTCCCTAACCCTGCATATGCTTCTCATTTTAAACTGTGGCCTACGCCACCGCTGATGCACACTGGACAAACCACCAGTTACGCTCTTTCTCAATTCAAAGTAGGATGCTTTCTAAAGTTCTGGCTTTGGAACAAACGAAATATTCATGCAGTGAAAATAGCGGCCCTAACAACAGACAGTCAGGAAAGCAGACACACAGACAAAGAGTGATAGACTATGTAGGTTAAATGAAAGCTGAGGGACCCCAGCCTATACTATAGGCCTTCTTTCCATTGGAGCCCTTAAAAAAGGCATCAGCACAGCTCTTTCACTTGAGCCTGGGCTCTGGCCAGAGGATTTGGAGTCCTGAGGTTACAAAATGGAGAGTTTCAGCTGTAGACAAATAACCCTTTTATTAAGGGTCCATTGCACCTTCCTCTCTCTCTGAATTCGATAGCCTTGGTGGAGAGCAAAACCGGATCGAGACAGAGGATTAAAATGCAGCCCGAGCATGAATCCAACTCCACATTAGGGATAAGTGGCAGAGCGGCACATAAAAAAGGCAACGGACCTAGCTACAATCCACCTCCATCCTATGCTATATAAGCCTGAAAAGATGCATGGCATGTAAATAAACAAGATAATGTTGTGTTTAGTCTAGGCCTGTTGTTATAACATTGGTCTGGTATCTAACATTCACTTTAAACTCAGCAAGCTGAACTCCGCATGCATGCAAGCATCAAGAGCCACTGTATGCATAGGGAACTGTGTTCACTATTCTTGTGCAGCAATAATATACTGCTAAAGGAGTCAATACCAGACTTAAGTACGCCTATTAGTAAAATGCTCCAATGCTGCGAATGTACAGTACGTGGAAGATCTACATTGCTTGTAAATCTGTCACATTCAAGTCTTAACTCTTTTCTACAGACAGATCCTTTATTTCACTTTTCTCAGTTTAAATGTTTTCACAGTGGGAGGAGCAGGTGAAGCGGACGTTGTTTGTTTCCATGTGATATATGGGCTTGTAAAGCACTTTGAGACTGTAATGTGATTAAAAGGTTAAATAAACTTGATTTTAATATGATTTTACCAAACATGAACATGACCAAAGTTGTGTCGACTATTTATTTTTAATTTAAACCATATGGTAATAACAAGCTGGTACTGATGGCATTGTCTGAACCATGCATCATAAGGAAAGAAAGGAAAGGAAAAAACAATGTTTTTATACAGTAGCCGGCTAACTACACAAACATGCAGAATGATTACCTGAATGATAGCAATGTATGTCCAAAGAGAAGCTAAGCCAATCACATTAACACCATATTAGAGTTTGATTATAAAAAGGCACTCCTGGGTTGTTACATTATAACAACATGTACAGTATATAAGAATAGCTTTTGTCTATAAGGGCTACATTTTGACAAGCAAGGTTAACTTTTTCATTTATAAATCTGGTTCAATAGTATCAAATGTTAGTATCAAATAACTTCCAATGTGAATTCTATTTTATCTACTGCAGTTGAGATATTCTCTAATAAATCCATTACTGCTATTAGTTTATCAGCTAGAACTCCATAATGGCAGTCACTTACTGTACTGTAATAAGTTATATCTATGACATAGAACTCTATATATTAGATTTATCAATAAATAAGTAACAAATAATAGGAAGAGCAGATATATACTGGTCTGTAATTAGAAAACATTTCTATCTCTATTCGTATTATTGTTGGCATTGTTGTAACATAAACAATCACTTTAATGTGTGTAAAAATGTGCACAGTACCAGTAGGCTACCAGTACAGTAGTTAGTAGGCTAACTGAAATGAAGTAAGGTGTTCTAACGGAATGGTCTCCCCTAACACTTCCTTTCCTGGAAAAAAAAAAAAACTACATGATACAGCTATAGTAACAATACATGTACTCTCCAACATACGAACTGTATGACATCTTTACGCCAGACAAAGGTCTCACAGAGAAAAGCAACCAGCAAAAAAAGCAAATTATGGTTTTCTAAAACAAGAATGCAGCAGGAGGAACTATCTCGGCATAACGTAACAGGCAGCAATCTTGTCTCGTTTCAATAACCAAAACTTTCCCTATACGTGTCAACTGGTAAACATTTTCCAGCAAAACATTATAGAACTTTCCCACGTAAAAGTAAGCAATGCAGCATATTGGCGATGAAAAAACCCAGCATTTAACATACCTCAACATAACCACATCTTCCTGCGCTCCAAGTTGACGTCTTGTACAGTAGGCTCTGGACTGGAGTGGTTACTAGTGTGCTAATGAAAGCTAAAGCTATCTGTCACTTCTTGTGGCGATCTGGCTGCAGTTTGTCGTTAAATTCTCCAGCTTATTCCATGTGAATGTTACTCCTCAGCTGCAGAGCACTGATAACTGTCTTAGTATTTGTTAACAACCATGGCCCGTGTGAAAAACAAAACTATCCACTGGTTTAGTTTACGTTTTTAGGTTTTCCAGAGAGTATAGATAACACGCACAAGCTCTGCAGTCAGCTGGGCTTTCCTGCTAATGAGGAAATATCAAGCGTAACACGTGACCAGCCAGTTAAAACGAATGAATTAAAGTTTTGATTTGAAAGTTTATTTCATCTCACTGGACATGGCATTCAAATTTAAGTCGCATTCATAAAAGTGGCAACACATTCAATTTTAATTTGTTAAATAATTTGTTTCACGAGAGACTAAAGACAGATAGTGTGTGTGTGTGTGTGTGTGTGTGTGTGTGTGTGTCTGTGCGTGTGCGTGTGCGTGTGTGTGTGTGTGTGATGGGGACGGGATATGAGTGCGTGCGTGTTCGTGTGCATTTGAATGCAGGAGCATTCGTTTTGTCGTTATGAGTAATCGTTCAAAGCTAGGTATTCCAAATGTATTCAGATGTCCTAACATATGATGCCTATTGGCTTTATTCAGAATATATGGACTATGGGAATAATGGCACATGGTTTGCCTCAAAACACTTACATTAACTATGGAACTTAACTATGTGTGCATGTATTCTAAATCTCTAAAGGTGTCTCATATTATTTTTCAATTACAGCATTCAAAATTAGCAATCAACCCATAGTAGTCCTATTTGTTCACCAGTTTACATTAAAGTGATCAGATGATGCCTTTAATATGCCAAAATATGCTATGAAGGTCCTTTAACTTAACTTTAGTTTACTTCCCAACCCACCTATTTTTACCTAATGTACTGATGCTGTACAAAAATGTTCATTGAAGAGATAAATATTCATTTTTACCAGACACTATGCTGGATCGTGCATAGCCATATTCTTAACCTGTAATACCACTAAATAAAACGTAACTTACTTTTTCATTTATGTTATAGAGAGCATAGGCACAAACAAACTTGTTGCAACAAGTCTATGGAACATTTGTGAAAAGTAATGTTTTATTTTTAGTATGTGAAACAGAAGCACCATGCTATATTTTCAAACAGGGTTGTGAGACATCTCATCATAAAAGGATTATATGGTTTTTAGTGGATTGTGGAAGTAAATTAGAAACAGTTTTAGGTTCCGATTTAAATCTGACAGCTCATTAATGTGCCGGCTGATTGAATGAGGGCTGTGACCATAACACATCACTCAGTATTGACATTCTTAACTGACATCAGTCTTTTCCCAAATTGTGAAGGATTAGCATCGTATTTGCTTTTTCTGGGAGAAACCATCTCATATAATTTTCTGTATACTGTACAGTAAATTAAACTGTGAGAGTGCATGGTCCTCTCGCACCTGTCCTGGCTCACTCACATTCCTCTCTACTCCTCTGACTACATCTCAGTAACAGGTTGAACAACCTGTTGCTAGAATGTTCTGCAATAGAAAAAGGCCCTAAAGTCCTAAGGCATTTTTAGCCTATCAGCAGAGGGAGCCAACCGCGGAATGTCATATGTCCGTGTTGTGGTTGGTGCCAGCTACAGGTGCATCGGATAATTTTGACCCATAGGACAGCGGGAGGGTTACTCTCAGCACTAGACTCAATGGGCTGGTTTCACAGACTAGTATTAAGCCTAGTCCTAGACTAAGAACAGTTTTAAATGGAGATCTTCATTTTATTTTTATTTTAATCTTGGACTAGTCTTAATCCATGTCTGACCCAATATATCCTAGGACTATCCTTGGTTACACATAGTACAGTTTGTAGTGTTAAACAATATCTGCACAATATGATTTATAAACACTGAAGGATATAAAGTGAATGAAAGGCAATACAATCTGGTAATATATTAGGAGATGCAGCATTCCATTTAATGCAAAAAACTCCATTGATGTGTTTCAGTGATCTACAAAAACAACAGATATAGTTAAAGAAAAATGTACACATTTACAACACTGGAGGTTATATAATGTATGTGTAAAAGATAAGCTATTTAAAAGGCAAACGTGTTTGACTTGTGGGACTGCCTTAATGGCATATCTTTACCCCTGGCATGCATACACAGACACACCCTTCTCGGTAGTTTGCCATTAAGTCTTGTTTTCCCAAAGTCTCAAGTCCAACTGGAGCCGTACCAATCCTGAATGCAGTGTACAAAGCATCAGTCAGCCTATTGTTGGATAGACACCTGCCCAATTTGGTCTTGTGCCAATGTCTTTTATCTTCTTCCATTACTTCTTTTACCCCCTTTTCTTTCGTCTCCCACTCTGAAACCAATTGACATCTCTTTTATTGCAAGGTCATTGTGCGCTGAAGCAGAACAGGGTCCCGTTGATAGTAATCTAGAGTTTGTTACATGAAGGGCTCTTGTACAGGTCTTGCATTTAAACCTTTCCTCCATTCAGGATGTCAATTAACATAAGTTAGTATTATCAATCTACCAGGAACAGTCTAAGGAGGGGAATGGTATGTATACCATTGGTCAAAGGCACCATGTAGAGCAGGCAGACAAACTTCTCTATATCTAAATATCTAAAAGGAGTTGTAGAGCACATAGGTCTTGTGGCAAGAGACTACATTTGTTCTATAATTTTAAATTTCCATCAGGTCGGTAGGGTTTAACTTTCAATGCTAGTCACGAATTCCATTACACTTTTAATATAAAATCATTAGTCAAAGTATATAGTGCCACCTAGTGGCTACTTTAAATATATACTGTAGTTAGAGACCAGTGATTGACAGTATGGGCTTGGTTAGTTCTTCTACCGTAGGTCGGTGCCCTTTGCGTGCAGTAGACTAGGTCTACTGTAAGCCTACATGATTCAATTAGGTTGCCCTCAACCAATTTTAAAACGTGTGTCCCAGTGTCTTTTATGCTTTACAGTAGCATATTGCCTACTTAAAATGTGAATGACCACATAACAGTTGGTGAATGGTGAGCTGACATTCAATAAGAATCGGTTCAGTAACAAATAACCTTAAGTTGCATTTTATCTCCGTGCGGAGGCATCGCGTTAAACGCTTATTCACCATTTACCTTTGTTTTACAACTCTATTTAAACTTGAACCGACGAACTTTCGGGCCACTGATTTCATTAACCATGTGTCCCATATGCTTGCTGTTCATTTGTTTTCTCGGTGGTGAAATAAATCACGGTGAATACAGGTCACACTGAAGGTCCTGGCTACTTTAATTTAATGGAGATGGATTCTGGCTCACACTCGCTCTTAGCTTATTAGCTTTTCATAAAGACACGCTGATCTTCAACCGCAAGGAGTGCGTAATGGTTAATAAAGTAGTGACCCAGCAGTGAAGGTTAAAGCCGATTTTGTGACTGGGAGGTATCTTACTCACGTTTGTATCTTGGTGTTCCCGCATAGACGGGTGAATGAAAACATTCCATCTGCAACAATCAAAGATTCAACACGCCCACGACACTAGTAAATATTTTATGTGTTCTCCCTCAGAGAGCCTGGCGCTCTGTGTTTTTATCTTCAAAGTAGTGCATGAGTGTCAGAGAAAAGCAGGCAGGCAAAGTGACGCCAACATATTGAGAGAAATTATTCATTTTGTTGATATCAGTTCAGTAGTTATGCAATTGTTAAACACACATATTTTGGCATTACTGGGGAGTAATGCCAAAGGTTAGCATTAAAATGAAGTGGAACGAACCTTGTGGGAAAGAAACATCTGTTGTGTCTGCATCCTTCTATCGGTCTCTTGTGCTTTTCACCTATATAATTCAACCCTATACAAACAATGTGACACATGCTTCAGAGTTGTCGGACAGCAAGCAATGGAGTGTTGGCAATGGTAAAATGGCTCTTGCTGTTAAAAACAAGACAATGAATCTGTTCTTGTATATTACTAAGACACATCTAAAGCCTTGACAGGGCCCTCAACCTGCCACATTGGACACCCTTTTTGAGACATGCACAAAGTTTTATATTTCATTTTTTATTACCTTTTTTTTTATTAAAGTTATTAAATAAAATACATTTTCAGTTTATTCAACTGGACAGATGTTACTTTAACTCCACAATGTAGCCATGCTCATTCTGCCTCTGGCCTGTCAGACAAACATCTTAATTAGCCATTTTTTCTGAGGCTAAGACTAAGGTTGAGACTATACAATATGTCACTTGTGATAACTGAAATGTACAAGAACTACAACATAAGAACATTGATTTTTGTTAACCAACTAAGAATAGGTGTTTCATACCATGTATTTCATAGATTAACGATAGCTTCTTTTAATCAGGAATCCTTCCCTGAGGTTTTAAGCACGTTGTAGTCGATCCACTCCTCATTTCAGAAAGAGAAGCCATGATTATTGAAGCCCTCTAGGCACATTCCAATTTCTCTTAATGAAAACCTATAGGATAGATGGACTCCACTCAGGTTAAAACTTCCATTAATCAAATTTGCCTCTGGAAAAAAGGTTTAAAAGAATGAAGAGATTGAACTCATTCAAGCAGCAAATAACAATTTGGCTTAAGCGCTGATGTCATTGTTCAGCCCTGGGTTGGAATTAAGGATTTCGTTATATTTGTTTATTGTTCTTATAACACCCTTCTTGCTGTTGTAATTAGGCCACCATTATGTGGAGTTCCTCAAGTATTGTTCATCTGCTATTGTAAAGTAATGGCTTCATTAATCATATAAAAGTGATTTATGGACAATATACAAACATAGAAATGCAGAAAAACTTTTTGACCTGACCTCCAAAGAAATCTGCATAGCATTATACATTTTAATAGCTTATTAACTAATTCATAAACTCATAAAAATAAATACATCAAAAATAATATAAATAATACATATGTAAATATGTAAATAAATAAATATGGTTAGGTGGTCATCTTTATCTTTGGGACCCTCTGTCACCTAAATAAATTATTGTGTAAAGAACTGTAACTATTAAGAATGTACGCAATCTTTAGCTTGCATCTACCTACTCTATAATTCTACATTATAGAATTTGAAGCTGAATAAGAATGTAATATCTTCAATGTAGCCATTTCTCATTGTATATAACTTGTAGATTGGGCTGGTAGCTTACTTTAAATCAATATATACAGTATCTTTAAGCTTGCTATAGGCTATTTAAAGTAGCTCCCCAGATACAATGCACTGTGATATCAATGTACTGTATTGTCCTCAAAGGAAAATGTCTGTATTTTAGGCACCCATTGTAGCTGATTTCAATAGGCTATAATAACACAGAAAAAACTCCTTATGCGTCCATCCAGATGAGGTGCTTGTCAACCATGACGAAGCTTTATGTGGGAACATGATACTGTAGGCTACTTTTGACAAGGTTGCAGGACAGGGGACCATCCTGGTGTTTATGCAGCAGCAGCAGCAGCTCTGACTGCAGTGTGTAACATTCCATCAGCAGAGTGTAGGAAAAGCAGTGTCGGGTGCCAATCGGCGCACTCAGCAGTCACTTCACTTTTCTCTAAAAGGAAAAAGAACCTTCCATAACATTCTTACACACAGAGAGCAAACACCCAAGCCTTACCCCCCATCCCCTGTCGTCATATACGTACCTAAGATGGTAAATTGTTACACTTCTGAATGACAACTTTAAGGGCAAGATGGCTCAGGGGTTAAGAGATAACGAACAGAGAAAGAAATAGGGCAAGGTGGGAGCATGGTGTTGAGCATGACAAGCTCGATAATGAAGCCAGGCGCAAAACGTGGCTAACACTAGGCAAGCTGCCAGGCCGGGTGTTTTTGTATGAGACCTGCTTAGAAACTGCTAGGGCTGTCAATTGCTGTAATTATCTTACCGTCGAAGAAAGAGACAGCCCGCGATGCTTCGCTCAGGGAGAGCGGATCTTTCCTGTCGTGTCTCTCCGCGCTTTCTTTACATAAATCTTTCGCCATAAAATAGTCAAAAGAATTGGCCTACAGGCCTGCTGGATGATCGCTCTATTGAAATATCAGTCTAATTTGTAGGGAAGCTGTAGTAATTTAAATTAGAAAGCATCATGTGGAATTATTGCACAGCTGACATTGCCAATGATAAAACGTGCCTGTCTTAAACGTTTTAGTCCATGTTATTTAATTGGATGGCCTTCAAGTCCAACACCCAGCAAATACCCAGATCTGAAATGTTGGTTTTGTCACATATATTTAAATAGTTGATATGCATAGATGTGGAATGCAGAATAATTCTTCTGAAAGAGTAGGTAAAGGAAATGGAGGGTGGCAGTAAGGTCAAACCAATCAGATGATAAGTGCAATGGAAGAGAGATTTTCAATCATTGGAAAACAAAGATGCACAATTCCCTCCCTCCCTATTGTGAATACAAGCGGGTGCAGGCATGCGTGCTTACACACACACACACACACACACACACACACACAGAAGGAACATAATCATAGGCCACATAGACTAACCTTGCCAGATGGTTCGGGGGCCCAATCGACAGTGTTCTGATGGGGTCCCCGGTGAGCGGGAGCCCCTACAACTCTCTGTTTATTCCCGATAACATGACTCAAATAGTTCCTCAGCCCCTCCTCACATTAATCAGAAGTCCTAAGACAATACAGTTGTCAAAGCCTGTTCTGGTGCTTTCATGGCTCCTTGCCTCATGAAAAACATGCTCAACCTTCCGGCAAATACATCACCGTCTTCTGGCAGGTGCAGCTCTGCTTTTCTGTTTCAGAAATGTTAAATAGTCTCTCTCTTATTTCCGTCGTTACAAGAAACAAAGCCAACAGGTTTATATTTTACAATGGTCAAAAAATATATAGCCTAATTGAGTAATTTTTACTAAATTTGTATTGTATTTGTAGTTAGGTTTTGTGTTTGTGTTTGTAGTTAAGTGATGTCTTTGCCTGTGCTGAATGTGTAGGCTTTATATGCCTGATGACAAATGGAACATACTGCATCATTGATAAAGGAGTGGGAAAGCGTATCTTGATACGAAATCAAAATTAATGACTTGTTTTCTCCTCCCACACTAGGCTGTCCCGACAAGAAACCTGGGCCACATTTTACTGATAGATTGCAGTTATCTCTTGCACTGGCAAAGCAATTGGTGGTGAAAGCACATTATCCAGGGGACTATAACCTAGATGCTGAACCGTTTAATCATTTTCTGATAAATATTTTTTTTTACATTTCACCTTAACGAAAAATATGTGAAATATGTGAATTATGTGAAACACATTGAACGTATGCGGTCTACTGCAGGCCTCGTATACAGTGTAACTATGGGATATGTTCATATATGCTGAAATCACTTCAGCCTTGCGGGGACCCTTTATTTTTGACCCTTTACAGGTTTGCTTGAATTCAAAATGGATGAATAAACCATGATGACAGCGTGTGCCTTTGGGAGCCAGGGGGCTGCTAGCTGAAAGCGAACACCTGTCACTGTCAGCAGTCTGCAGCGTCCTGCTGCTGACTGGCTCTGACAAGAGTGATTCAGAGAAGGTCACCTTGTGCCTGGGAGACCTGGGGACTCATATAAAACGGACTCACAATCAATTTTGACTGTAAGTATGACTTAAGTATGACTTACTGCAGAAAACCACTTAGCCTACAGCAGCATTTCTCAACCCTGGTGCTGGAGTACCACTGCCCTGCATGTTCTAGATGTATCCCTGCTCCAGCTGATTCAAATGAATGGGTCTTTATCAGGCTTCTGCAGAGATTGATAACGACCCATTCAATTGAATCAGGTGTGTTGGAGCAGGGGGACATTTAATCCCTATAGTCCACACATACACATTTTTAACTGGGGGTTTTATTGCTTTGTTTAAAAATAAAAACTTTGAATAATTTAAGAAAAAACCTTCATCCACATGAAAACGCAGTTGCATGCTTTCAAGCCTGTGAATAAAAACACCTCATGTAAACAAAGAATATATAGAGCTTACACTCTGACATCAAACAAAGCAGATAACGGTGCACAAGCTGGCGTTACAAACCAAAAGCTCAGTGTTTCTACACGTGAACACTGAACACAGAGGTTTTAAAGGTCTTCACCCTGGAAGGAGTTCTGGAGGAGTTATACAACTCCATCTTTAGTGATCATATACACTGTTTGCGTGTGGATGGAAGGTCGAACCGCATAGTAAAAGCTACATATTTTAAAAATATCCATGTACCAGGCATAAAACATGCAGGGCAGGGGTCCTCCAGGACTTGGATTGATAAACTCTGGCCTACATTATACTGTATGACATACAATGTATATATGTGTGTGTGTGTGTGTGTATGGTTACAAATGGCCTTCTTAGTTCCTATATACGTATGCAAGGTTATTTATTCTCAGACTATTTTATGAATTGAACATAAGCAGCACACCATTGGGAATTATCTTAAAAATATTAAGTTAAAGTATATCTAACACTTATAAATGAGCCCTGGCCCATATCTGGCTGCTTTGGGCTCTAGGTTCAGGATATCCTTATTTCTTGCCTGCGTTTGGTTTAAGTTCGGCTTCAAGAATCAGTCTGGAGAGGCAAGCAAGCCTTTCAATTCTGTCCGGTGTGTCTAACGTGTGACCAATCAGCGTCGTACTGGTAGATACGGATGTGGTTTTGGTGTGACAACAGTGAAAGAGAGAGAGAGACTCGAAAACAACAACAGCGAATCCTACAGACAGACAGATGTGCCTGACCTTTTCTAAACAGTTTCGATGGATGGCTCCCCAGATGGCTGTGTGCACAGAACTGTACAGTATACAATATGGTTGTGTGTGTAACAACCATCTGGTGTGTCAGGTTGGGAAACTCTTGTCTGCCTCTTGTCTCTGCCTACCAAGTTCTCTCAGTCTGTAAAGCACTTCTTCTGCATCATTGTTACCTGTCTATCTGCCTACAAGCTTCTGTTTATCAAGCTACCTTTGTAACAGCCTCATTCTCTTTCTGCTGGCTATTTTTTGCATGATTTGTCTGTCTCCACTTTCATCTATCTCTCTGTTTTGTCTCCATTTTTCAACCTACAGTAGAAAGCCTTCACTTTCACTTGCTTATGCGTTAGATCCACTTGCTCCATCTATCTGGCATTTATATATACATATATAACATTTTTGCTAGTCTGAATGTACATCTTCTCCATTGAGTCTGTGTGTGTCTGGTTCTGTCCTCAGAGGCCTTTAGCTGGAACAGCGGGGGTGAGCCCTAGAGAGATATATAGTAATCACCAATAGTATAGGGACATTTTAACCTCAACTCAGGCTGTCCTATTGAAGTGGTGATGTTGTCCATTTTCCTCCCTGATTATAGCTGGCTGTTAAAAGGATATTCAAAAAGGAAAATACGCCAATATCTACAGAAAGTCTTGAGTCAGTATTTGTAAGTGTATCTTCTCAAGAAAATACATTTCTAGTCCTTTCTTTGCTAACAGTCAAACCACCCTCGAAAATTAGCATTTTTCCATCATTGTCTCATGTGTATAAAGGGCTACAGACATGATTTCACCTCAGTGATGAAATAGGGAATATCATTACGATGTTGAGCATACTTCCCCAAACTACAGACATCAGTCTGGTGAAGCGTGGTCTAGGGTGATGTTTGCATTATCAAATTCACACACTGACAGCTTACAGAAGCTTCTAGGGGGCATCTTGAAATGTCTGACTGCCTTTTCAAGAGACACAGCTGAATGGGCTTACAGGAAAATGGGAGACCATATCACTTCCAATTCTCGGAAACTTTCAAGGCCACCCTTCACTGCGCCAGCGAGGACAAACACACACACACACAGGCCCGAGGAAGGCATGCATTGTGATGTCAAAGCTTAATCGTTTTGTATATTAGTGTACATTTGTGTAGCTGCTCTGCTGTTTATTGTTTAATACAATGTGTAAACCTAACTGAGGCAAATTCCTAGTGGAAACCTACTTGCTTGAAAATAAATCAGATTCGGATGTTGGTGGTTACACTATGAGGTATGAGGAAGACTGTCATCTTCTCGACATTTACAATGCTTTCAAACACTAAAAGTTTTTTTCTAACTAATACTTGGAGGTTGTTTACGCTCCTATTGACCGCCGAGCCAGTCTCACTCAGGCCTGTCAGAAACACAATGACAAGTGGCGGCTGTCTCTGAGGAGATGTGTGATTCAGTAATAATAAATCATCTCCGAGCAGTCTGTTTTCCTCTCTATTCAACCCCCCCACACCGCCCCATCCTATCTTCACCATTTGTCTCTCCTCAGCTCCTCAACCGTTTCTCCATTTATCTGAGTTTCCTCTCTCCCTGGCCCTCTATCTCTGCTGCCAATCTCTTATTTTTGTCTAGCCTACCTCTCACTCTATTTCTCCCTAATTTAATTTAAAGGGGTCATTCTATAAAATAAAAAGAAATAATTATATATATATATATATATATATATATATATATATATATATATATAGAGAGAGAGAGAGAGAGAGAGAGAGAGAGA
>JAODUG010038386.1:3805-17534 GCA_027564795.1 Aphredoderus sayanus
ATCTACTGTAGCTATACCACCATTCAGAAACACACCCCTGACTTCAACGTCACCACAGTCACCCATAGCACGGATGCTGATTGGTCCACCAGCAGGGTGGCTGTGTGAACAGGGTTTCCAGACTATAATTTCAGCGAACACTGAGCTGAGAGAAATAAGCAGAGCTAGGCTATGCACTTGTAGCCAGAGGCAGGAAAAGGTTGTTTACACTGAATAAGGTTCACATGCAAGTTTAGTGTTTGTAGTGTGTGGTAGGGCGTGCATGTAGGGAGTCCATGTAAAATGCTCCTACCACTGCTGGTGAGGATATAGGGCTGTGTGGGGTGGACAGCTATACAGCGGATGTAATCCGAATGGGCCTCAAACATGTGAACTCTCTCCAGAGTGTTGTAGTTAAACACGCGGATCTTCATGTCGTCCTGGCAAAGAAGGAGGGACAGGCAGTCAGAGAACAAGATGGGAGATTTATTTACTGTCCACATATGTTTACAGGGACTGTATTCAAAAAATTGTCTAACATGTTCTGGTGTTTTCTATGGATGAATGGTTTGGTGCGCTGCATAGAATCACAGGCCCAGGAAGACTTACTGCCCCAGCAATGACCCAGTGCTTCCTGGCTGCAAACCTGGCCACTCTGACAGGCTGGTCACACACCTCAAAAGTTTTCACCAGTGTCTGCATAGAAAGGATTTAAACCAAATGTATGAGATACAGACTGAATTTCTACCATCTTACAAAAATCCACTGACTGCTGAACAGGATTGAATGATTTAGTGACCGGGCTTATGAATGAATGATAAAGGTGGTAAATGAGAGATGGTGAGTGTCTGAGAACCTCTGCACAAACACAGTTTGTCTAGCTACCATCTACACAACATCATTGTATTGTAATAATAAGATGACAATATTAATCTTAAATTAGTACTCACAACGTAGGTACTCACTGAACAAATGTTATCAAGATTGCAAGTGAGTTTGTGAGCAAGCATGTTATTAAATAAAAAAAAGGTTCTGTAGGCAGGAAGTTAAACATTAGTTTTATTTGTTAGAAATGCCATAACCATCAGCTATCAGTAAGTGAAATATATCTGCTTTGATTGAAATCCCCAGCCATATAAAATCTATTTATATGTTGCCAGTTACTAAAGATTTCTGACCTATCAGCTGACCTATTTTCCCTGATTGCTCTGTCAAATATACCTTGGCTGAATCACATGAATACAACAGGTTTGTCAATGGCACTTTGCAATGGCAGACCAACTCCAGAGGAGGAGGTGATGGGTTTTTGGGTTATTGACTTTTGCTCTTTCCTAGCTCTCACGGCCATGCTCAAATCCTACCTACAGCAGCTTTAAAATCACACATTCAAAACGTGGGAGGTGGAGAATGAACCTGTGACTCCAGGTTCCAGACCACCACACTGCCATTGTAGAGGCTGGCCACCATCCATGGTTCTGTGGGGTGTAGGTCCACGCTCTTAACCCGCTCAGACCTGGCTGTAAGCTTCCGCTTGATGTCCAGCCGCAGAGGCTTTGGAATAAACAGACAAAGAGCAGACTGTTTAAAACAGGTTACTTCAGTTTGCTTTTATTAAAAATTATGATTATCATGTATTGGATGCAGATTAACCATGAGGAACTATGGACAGATTTACTAGATACAAGATTGTTTTCAGCACTTGTTTTAACAGAATTTTAAGAGTTGCAATAACAAAGCACATAAAGGAGGACATTTGTGTATTCCCATTCTATTATCTCAGGTTGTGGCAACTCGAGCAATAGAGGGGGGCGTGTCTGTTTTCCACATTAAGCTTGATCGCCCTCACTAACAGTGGTTTTTGAGTTTTGATTTTAATAGAAAAGTACGTAGCATATTGTTCAATATTCTCAAATTCGTATAATAGAGCGAACAATAATCTAATTATCTTACTGAGACTGCCATTTTTTTAGGTTATAGCTACAAGTCAAAATACTGCAGTTTACATAAGCATATAGCCAATTTGCGCAAATTTGCACTGGATCTGCGTTAGTATTTTAAACGTTTCTGTTTATATACAGTTATTTTCATTCAAATGAATATTAACGTTTAAAATACTTAAAACATTTAGATTCAAAGTAAACGCGAAAAGTTTCCAGGTTTGGCTAAACTTTAGCCTTTCGATCTGCCTACCATGTTTCCACGTTAGCGGATGGTGGTGAAGTCCTTCAACTTCTTGTTCTGCACCTTATGCACGCGTCGGGCTTCTGGAGCAAATATTTTGCAAAGGAACTTTTGGCGACGTGGATGCTTGGGGTTTCCTGTGGGAGTATCTCGCAAGATCCGGCAGAAAGCAAGAACACGTTGTTCCGGACTCGGCTGGCTTCACACACTTTGTTGCCAAAATGGGTATAATTCAGCCGTTGACACTACCACTTTTCAAGACTATATCAAGCGATTATGTTACAAATTAACGGACGAAAAGTATTGACTGGAGACATTTTAATAATATATTTAGTTTAAGATGCATAGGATCACTTTGAAATTTTGGCGACGCCATCTGGTCAGGAGCAGCAATACAGAAATATGTTTTTGATTGTCTAAACCATGTCGTGAAGCTTATTCAATGTGGACATCACCGCAATATCAGTATGGAGTCTGGTCCATAGAACTACAGACAAGGATATTCTTGAGTCAGTTGGATCAGAGTTGTAGGAAACGTACTCAGTTCTCTTGTACTGTCAATGCAGTTTAGGTGCGACATTATAAAACTATACAGACATATGGGTTCATCGAATCACCTGTCATATATTTAACCCTCCCGCTGTCCTAAGGTTTTCAGCAGACTACCAGCAGAGAGAGCCAACCGCGGAATATGTCTGTGTTGTGGTTGGCGCCAGCTACGGTTCACCGGGTCATTTTGACCCATAGGACAGCAGGAGGGTTAAGTGCCTTCGCTTTTCCAAACAGTTTTCAATGGATGGCTCCTCAGAGGTTCTGTAACAACCCATTATCTGCAATATCTGGTTAGACCTTTTATGCGTAGTTGCAGACAATTAAGGCGTAAGGCCTATGTTGATGGTTCTGAAGCAGACAGAGGTCTGTTATCGTATGTAGTGGTACTTAGGCTACTGTAGCCTACTGGTCGATACAGTACAATCCTTTAAAGTGTATTCTATTTCGAGAGTTTCCAGACTTGCCGTGACAGGCCCTGAACTGAGATCTGAAGTAGCTTCTTAGATAAGAATTAGTTCAAATATGATTCACTTATTAACTGTTAAAATGTCTATTTATCATTTTTTAACAAATAAACTATAGCCTGAATAGGCCTACTGTGCACTATAGGAAAATGTGTGAGGTTTCTGTTAACACCTAATGCTCTGAATGTGCATTGTGTTACATTATTTCTACAAGTTGTAAAGATTACATGATTTGACATACATTGTTCATTACTAAACAAACAAGTTTGTATATTTTAGGTTTCAAGCATTAGCTAATCCACAGCCCCCTTTTAAAGACAATATTAGTATTTATTTGCACCATTGAGTCAACATTGTTGTTAAAACTATATTTATTAGTTATTTACAATTAAATTAAAAAATACAACAATAAACACATGGCAGGCAGCTCTGGATATCTTATTGTTTCTTCTTAAACACCTGATGACAGACTTTGTCCAGAACAGTGATTTCCTGAAGAAGAAAAATAGTTAAACTTAAAATCAACTAAAATTATTTATTTAGTCACCATTGTGATTATCTGTGCATATAGCATTTGGTAGGAACAAAGGTTTTATAGATCCCTTATCTTTAGTATATTATTCAGTGGTATCATTAAGAGTGGAACTTGTCCTTATTTATTTTAATAAAATCCTCATTGTTCTACATCAAGGGATGTGATTCACAACTTTGCTAAGATGCAGTGACTAAGAAATTGCATTGCAGATGACGCACACAGCACATACATTGCCCACTCTCTTTCTCTCTTACCAGGTGTAAGAGGTCACCCTCAATCCAATGTTTCCAGCCACGGTTTTCCTTTTCTCCCTTCTGCACACACACCAACTTGTCCCCGTCCCAGGTAACCAGCGTCTGTATAGGACACACAATAATTGGCAGAGACAACCTCAAGATGGAAGGTGAAAAGTTGCTGTACTGAGCTGGTATGCACACATAAATACAAATGTATATTACTTTAAAAGGCATGAGATTAATATCAGGTTCCAACCTTGAGTATGCGATTGTCTAGGCCCTTGGTGTGTTCTTCAAACTCCTCTCCAATGGTGAAGTTGACCTCGTAGTTCCTGAAAGTGCTCAGAGTCTTGGTCTCAAACTTGTCTCCGTTTTGAACGATTACTTTGGTCTGTGTTAGGTGTGCTGCTATCTTCCTGGTAGCAAAGTCAATGTCTATGTATACACAAGGAAAGGTGGAGTGCAACATTATTGACAGAGATACTGTTGGTGGTGTCAGTCAGAAAATCAAATCTCATCTTGTTTTTTGCTTTCAAAAAATTCCTTATTCTGTTTATGGCTGCACAATACTTTTTGCTTTATTTTATATACTGTTTATATAACCCAGAACATATAGACACAATCACACCAAAAGCTACATATTCTTTTCATTTCCCTCAATAGCAATCTCAGCTACCCTTTAAAGTGACCTTGCTTGGAGTCAGAATAGCTCTAAATGAGTTTCTGTGCTGTGAAAATGCCCACCATGGCCATTTTGATATTCACATCCCATTTCCACTAAAGTGAAAATTCAATTTCTTCCCATGGGTCTTATAGATGGGGCCCTTTATTTACCCATTCAAATGATATTTTTGACCCATTTCCATAAGGATGTCATTTTCCAATTCGTTCGATGGAAATGAGATGCCGTGTGTTCAAGATTGAGGATTTTCTTGGGGGGGGCACAAAGTGTGGTTTATGTGGCTGAGCATACTGGAGTTGTCCCATGAATTGCAGATAAAGTCGTGAATAATGAAAGAGGGTTTCTGGGCTCTGATCAGTGAGGTGTTTAGATGAGCAGGCTGCAGGCTTAAAGGAAACGTCGGACCAATATTTTAAATCCGGGGTTTCTTCCCTTTCCGATATTGAGAGGATAGTAATTGGGAATCAATTTATATTTGACGTTTTGAGAGGCAGCGGTTGCTCACACCGTGAAGGTTTACCTGGCCTAATAGCAGCTCAATAACTAAATGAAGCACTGCCACATTACTCTGTCTCATCTACAGTATGTTGTCCTTCACTCCTGCTCTAACGCTTCTTGCACCAACATTCATACACTTATAACTTGTTCTATAGGTTGCCCATATGCAGTATGCCCATATGCAGTATGCCCATATTTTAATGCGTTGCTTTGAATCCTCTAATTGCAATAGATAGTGTATCTGTGCTGGTTCCAAATGTACAGTTGTTAGTATAGGAAATAAGCTTACCGATGGCTTTCATGATATCCTCAAAGTTGTCATTGCTAACCATCTCCCACCGTCCATTGTAGTCTGCCGGCATCTTGGCTGGTGTGCAGGTAAGACTGGTGGTGTATCTTTGGGGAGGTTGTTTGCTGTCAGAGAGAGAGGCAGTCCAAAACCCCAGGCCTTTATATCCACTGTAGCAGTGTGTTTGTCTGGACCTAAGGGCAGGGTTCCCTCTGATAACTTACTCAAGAGAAGATAGTGTGTGTTCAAGTATGTGCGTGTGTGTGTGTATATGTGCATGAGAGTGTGTATGGTGACATGGATGCACTTAAGAGTCGGTTGCAGTCCACAGTCCCCATATCCTCTCAGCCAGCATCCTCACCAATTACTCATTCTAATGCAGTCAAATGGAAAGAAGATGGAGGGGAGGGAGAGGCAAATGAGCACCGATGACCCCATAGTGCCTGTATAGAAACACAACAGCAGGGCGACTGCATTTCTCATCTGTATAAACGATTGCCTGAAACTCACAGTGGAAATGGTAAACTTTGTCTTTATGACATGGAACAAAGTCTGCTAGTTCAAAGAACGACACAGAGAGACCATACAGTATATCAACTTTCAGATTCAAGAGTCAAACAACACATTTTAGGTTCTGTTGATGAGTGTAATAACAGCAAAGCTGCACTGCTAAGGAAGGCAATTCATGAGATGTTTTATTGATTTGAAATGAGTTCTAGGGCCAAAATATATCAAGTAATATTTTACTGCTGTCTACTTCCAAGTCAGGGCATGTTGTAGTTGCAGATTAACTGAGATATTTGTTTTTGGTGGGAGAATTATACACATTGACCTCAAATATTGATCTTCATTTCTGTGAAACCTACAAACTCCATCTTATTCCGGTCAACATTATACAGGTATATACTGTACATCACTTATATTACATTTTGACCTTTGGTCACTTAGCAGACAATTTATAAAGAAATCCATATTTAACACAAGGTATTGACATTGGATCTTAAAGCATTAGTAAAAAGAAACACACTGGCAGATCTATACTCCTAAAGGTGGTGTTTTCACAGTCTTGCAGCTGCTATTATTGATAAGGTTTCTGTGATGCTGTGGGCCAACTGAGAAACACAACCTAGATTCAGAGAACCTGCTAGTTCAGAAAGCCAATGCCACCTTATCAGCTTGATAGCTTTCCTGAAGGTGTGAGTGTTGTGTGTTGCATCAGATCCTCTAATGTCAGAGGTCAGATGTCAAATCAGTAGAGGCTCTTCCAGAGTAATTGTTCTCTGTTATTGTGTAGCAAGTGTGTTCTGATCAGTTTGTGCAATGCTGATGGCACATAATGCCCTTTAAACTCTGCTAGGAGATAAGTAATGCACGAGTCTGATAAAGGATGTCATCTGGTTGATTCTTATTGCTTGTTGTTCATGTTTTATTTTAGATGATAATAAGAATTATTTCTGTCTGTCTGTCTGTCTGTCTGTCTGTTTTAATGCTGTTTTGTGATTCTCTTCACACTTCATAAGCACGGAAGTGCCCTCTCACAGCAAGGCTGTCTATTGATTATTGGGTAGTAGCATAAAAGGTCAAAGATTCGTTTTTTGTGCCACATTTTATCAGAACGCTGATAAGTTGATGATAAACCTAAATTGAAAATTTTTCATTGAACTTTTACCTGCTAAGGCTGTTGGTGGTGCGATTGTTATATATTTGTCACCCTCTCTTTCGTTTTTGTTTAATATTTTATTGACTGATGATCTGATACTGTACATAGAGTCACAAATACACAATACATTGCCCCTCAATGACTTAAAGTAAATGCAAGTGAATTTACATATAATAATACAAAGAGATTTGTATAAGAGATATGATTTGATGATGAAAAATGTCCACTTAGTTTGGCAGCAATCAATAGCCAGATAGAAATGCAGGGGCCCTCTACAATCCTGGAGGCTGCAGTGCGTATGCAGTGTTTTTGATAGATGTCCTGAGGTGGACCCCCGTTATGTTTTCAGCTGTTCTCACTATCAGCAGAAAGTGATGCAGATGGTGAAGACACCCTTGCCTGGAGAGGTGGTGCTGAGGGACCAAGTAAGGTTGCCTGCGAAGTGCACTTCAACAAACGTGACTGCACGGTGGAGCCAATGCTGCCAAAGGGGTGTGTGCCTTCCTGAAGTCCATGGTCATCTCTTGTATTTTGTCTGTAGGGCATAGGTTGTTGTCTTTACATAAGTGCAGCAGCTGCTCTACCTCTCTCCCTGAATGCTGCCTTATTATTCTCTTCACTGCTTGTGGAGAATCAAGCTTGTTGATGTGATTTGAACTCCCTTTGGTCAATTCGAACTGATATCAAATTAAAACTAAACCTGCATTGTCAGTGTTCACATTATTTCACAATATAAGTGCTAGACTGTAGTACAGATAGTTATTTATCAAATAAAACTGCATTTGCTTTTATATTTGCCTGTTATATTGTCATCACAAAACTGACTGAAATAAACACTTTACAGAAATATTTTTTGTCTAGTATTTGATTAGGTCTGTTAAATGCTACAAGTCTTCAATGCTACATTCCACCACAAAGGGGCAGTATTGTTACACTCAATTGCCCCTAATCAAAAGGAACATTATATTTCAGAACAGGCCTATGGTATGCTTCATGCAAGATAATATAATGTCATCTAATTTTAAATGGCAATGAAGATAAAGGACAAGACAACAGAGTTCATCTGTTTCAAAAATCAAATTCAGCATTTCCTTAGCTTATCGTTGATTCAGTAGGATGACGAGACACAGAAACGCTGCCTCTCTTTAGCATATGCAAATGGTATTAGGATAATTTAAATAATACATGACAGAATATTCATTTAAAATTCTGCCTAATACACACTTAATGATTCATCGTGTGCCAGATAACCTTGAAGGTAAGATGAGTGATGAAACACCAGCTAGAGGTATCTTCAGTGTGAGTGCACAAGCCATGATGGCTTGGTAGACAATATATGTGACTATATGTGACTATACCTTTAACAGATTGGGAATGCTTTCCATGTCTTATTAAACCCCCACCCAACAACTTTCACCGCACACAATGTAAACACCATGTTACTTGTAATGCTTTGATTTTCCAAATACATTAGGGAAAACATGTTGCCCATTTGCTCTGTTTGCATTTTTGTCTCTTGGATGTGAGAGGTGAATTCACCCTCAGTTTGGTCATCTGTTGCTATGGAAAAAGGTGAATGTGATCCTACTGCACTATCCTATGTACTGTATTGCAACTTTTTCTATCTATCTTTTCTACTTCTTGTAGGCTATTCAAGGTCATTCCATATGCAATTTCTTCAGTGAAAGGTTTTAATACAATTTTTTAAGTGTGGCATTGAAAGTGATTTAGTGAGTCATTGTGTCCAACATCTATAGTTTTCTCCACATCTCTCTCAACTTTCTTGTTCTACATTCCAACATTATGGTTAGACTAAACACATTCCTCACAACAGATATTTGTTTATTTGTTATGACAGCCCAGTCAAAGAAATTGGATAGATCTGTATTATGGCCAAATAAAAGAGAGGTCTCGTGCCGTGCGTCTGATGGATAATTAAAGGGGGGCCTGCTGTTACCCTGCATTTAAATGGCTTGGCTTAATTTGATCCTGGTGTCTTATTACGGAAGCTTTTGTGAGAAAACTGTTGGGAACTAGAGAGAATAGTGAGCTCAGGAATATGCACATGTACTGTAAGCATACAGCATACGCATTCACACAGACAACAACAACAACAACTCACTCATATTCACATTACAGTGCAATATGTTTTTCGCATACTTTTATTGTTTGCAGCTTTTGGTTAGATACTTGTCAGTTACATGTCAGTGAATAAATGTGATTCAAGCACTGCAGTCAGGTCTTTGTTAAAGCAGGGCACCAATGGAGACGATATACTGTACCGTGTGTCAAGCTGTGCATTTTGATCCTTACTAAGTTCTGTGGATGGCAGAGTGCAGCTGTACACGTGTCTTTGAGAATGGCTCTGTTTGGGTATGCCTTTATAATGCTTAACCTGATCCTGATGACTGCTTTCTTCAAACCTATGCCAGATTGTATCAGAGCGCATTCTTCATTCACACTGTATATGATATCCTAGGGACATAAATCATTTTCCATGTTCCTTAGCTACAGTATGCATCTCATTCTGTCCCTTGAGGGAAATCGTAGGGTCCTAACCCATACTGAGGTGGCACTGCAAGCCAGTCCATATTTCCATCCATCCTTCCATCCATTCAAATATATATTCTGACATTCGTAAGTTATGAATTTCATAATATCAGAAAATGTGTTCTCTTGTAATGAATCATAACAAGAGGACACATTTTCTTTATTATTTCTCTCTGAGAGGAAATTCAAAGGGAAAAAGAAGAGAAGCGTAGATGGGGATGACGATGGTAAATGTTTCATGTTTTCCTCCTCGTAATTCCTTACAGTCATTTTTCTGGGAGAGCATGTGCTACTGTGGGACTGATTGCAGAGCCCGGAAAGTTGTATGTTTCTCTTCTATTTTCTGCCGCTCTGCTCTGAAATAGGCCTGGATGTTGTTGCATTATGCATGGGGCTTCCTATGTGGGGATGGAATGGCTCTGGGTCCTTGGGGATCAGCCGCGGGTGCTGGTGCCCATATTGGCATTGGAAGGTGTAGTGATGGTGATGTCACAGAACAAGTAGGCCTAGGAAACAAGAAGCTGCTTACCATTTAGCAAAAGCAACCAAGTTAATTTTAACGTTACATCCCTTGATTGTATTATTGCGCCCTTACCAATGTATATTTGACAGTACAGGGGTGGAAAACATAACACAAAAAACAACTGCACAAGGGAAGTACTGAGGAGTACATACCTTTAAATGTATAGTCACTCATTCTGGAGAAAGCTTTTTGATATTTGAATTGGATCAAAACACGTCCTATATTTATCATAACACACACAGTTTCTCTCTTCAATGCCAGAGGCATAACCTACACCTCGCACATTTGAAATTGTGTGACAGTGTCTGTGTCAATTGCTAAGGGTAATATATTATTTTGAGGTGCGGTCTGCACCACTTTATTTGTGTTCCCATTTATAAAGACAGGGCTGTGTAAAAACACTGCATTCATTTTTCTGCACGCACACAGAATGGGCAGCTAGTGGACTGTGAGTAGATATTCAGTGAATTTGACAAAGAAATCTATTATCTTACAATAGCTGACTATACCTTTAATGCTACATTGCTTGATTGTGTTGTATGTGTCAGCCTTTGAGCACTATAGCACTGTTCTGGCGAATGCTCATATTTATACTGGCCATGTACAGCCTAGAGTGAACATCTTCAATGCATCTGCTGACGGAAACCAAGCAAAGTGAAATGAGAACATTTCACGCGTAATTTGTCTTAGTTATATGTGGTCTCTGGTTGTGGAGTTTTCAATCCTAGAAGCCCTCAGGGAGTCCAGATTACGTCTTCGGCTTGTAGAAAATGATCTCGGCTGAAAAGCCACATTAACTCCCCCGCCTTGTGTCTGTAGGCTCATTTTGCCCACCCCATCATTAACGTGCTTATGCCATTTGTCCAGGCACAGCTGAGCACCTCTGTTCATCACAAAGGACTTGACATTCCAGTCAGTTCTCGGCAGAACCACCCCTGCGTGATCAGTCATGGCTGGGGCCAGTGGTGTTGTGCCGCCACCGTGGGTTCTTCTTATACACCTCACAGCCTCGTAGCGTCTGTGTGTGCAGAGGTGTTCCCCAGAGCCACGTTCAATAAGCAGTTATTAGAAGGTTAATAGCGGATCGTTCATCAATGGCCAATGTCAATACATCATCTGGTGTGATTGCTTTATTGCTACACAAGAAGAATATCATGAGTTTTGGGATGTGTAACATTGTATTACAGTCTTGGCTTTCACAGGCTTCCATGCCAGAAGAATGTCAAGCCTGCCTGGGCCATTATGGAAATGGTTACTTTGCCTTTTCAGAAATTGTTATGCCGTTAAATTGACGCGTCCATCAATTTGCCTTATAATGTCTGGGCTCATGAACCTACCTTTTACTGTGGAGAACCTTCTTCTTTTTGACCACTGCCGCAGCTCAACATTTATTGCCAGTTATGGACTATGTGAATAATTGATCCCAGTTCTATTTAAGATCCAGACAAGGACAAATGACGCCGGGGGCCGTACTGGCCAATATATCTCCCGCCATTTACAGACGCTGTATGTAGGCCCTCTCTTTTCATCTATCTTTCCTCATCTTTCTCATCTTTCAGTACATGTTTTTTTTCTTTCTGTTCTAGCCTTCCTCCAACTCTCCAGAACTACCCGAAGAGCTGGAATTGTTCCAGAGGAAGGGATACTGTAGAGGCATCTCTATTGTCAACTCTATTGACAGTGTGTTACCGCCATCCAACCAGGGGTTAGGATTGCTTTCTGTAGTTCTGTGGCATACCGACATTTTGGTGTATTGGAAATGACATTTGGAAATGACAATACGGGTCCTGGGTCCATAGTGCGTCTATTTAATCAATGCTTATCATATAATGTCTTAGGGCATTGCTCAATTTATTAGATGCCTAGCGTGTCTGTGTGTGTACAGCAGTGGTAGGGGAGGCTGTGGTCATTTGTAGCATACACTGTGGTGAATATGCTACTATACCGCCTACGGAATGGGTAGGATATAATCAAAGCCTCTTCCATTCATTATCACTATAGTATGTCAGATAAGCAGATGCCGAACGTCACTTGGTTACCCCTGTAAGCATGTCAGCCCTATCCGGAAGCGGACTAGTAGATTTTCATTGGCTGTTAGCGTTTTCACTCACTAGCCCACTGCTTTTTCAAAACCTATTTTCAGCCATACAGTGTAGCTACTTAGCTAGACTCGTGTTCAACAAATTCCTCAGTATAAGCTGCGTTGTTGTGCTTGCCAATCAAAAGACCTCTCTTTGATGCAATTAACCAGCTTTGTGTCCCAGACTACGCACGTAAAGGCTGGCTTTGAGAGACCAGGTAGGATACAGTTTGCAAAGTGATTGCTTGTCATTAGGCTCTAGGCACAGGAAAGAGGGAGAATGTGTATGTGAAGGTACAGCCACAATGCACCTACAGCGTCAAAGGCAGATGTAGCATATGGGCTCACATCATGGAAGCATCTACTGGTTTACTGTAGGGCCACTGGCAGTAAACATAATGCAGTGTTCAAGCCCAAGTTTCTTCTCCTCCCCTTATTGTTAAACAGAAAATCACAGGCGTTTGTTCAGGCAAAAACAACTGTGGAGCATGCCTTGAAAACCCCATTCACATTTGCTACATCCTGGAATTGAAGAAAATTATTATTATTGTTAGTACAATGGTATTTTGTAGCCTGAAAGCTTTTTACTGTGATTTTTACTGTGTTACTTTAGGCTGTGTTGGAATTTGTGTAGCAGTGAAATGTGAATGCAAGAAAAGGACAGAGAGCCTTGCCACAGCTCGGGGTTTTAGAAGGCAAACCTGCCTGGTATCACTTAGGCTGACAACTTGAAGTCCTGGACTCTCTGCCTTGAATAAAGAGAAACATGCATTTGTGATTTCCATGTACTGTAGCAGTAATGCTGTTATAAATCGCTCTTTTTCTGTCCCTTTCTTCTGCTTTAACCATTGGTTTTGACCTCCATCTTAATTTACGTGGAACTGTTAATAATGAAGCAGCACTAAGATCCATGATGAAAGAGTTCTTCACATTAGGATGTACAAGTATAGGTCTATAGAATCATCTGTAAGTGGGCCCACAGATGAAAGGGGCTGTGGAAATAAATAAAAGTCACATTGGTCAAAGGTTGATTCATCATATAAATGGTAACCTACCTGTATCCACAGCCTCCATGCTCTCCTTGTACTGCTGAGGAGAGGCTCAAACTGTCCCAAACTACTCAAAGCTATAACTACACAGAGAAGGGTGTGGAGAGATGGGGAAGTTTGACTGGAAGTGGGAGGATAGGTCAGAAGTTATGTCCAAAATGTCACACTGGCTCCATTTTTAAATCCTCACAAATCAGAATACCTGGAGGGCGGCTATGAAGTTTATACTGTCCATTTCTTTCTTTCCATTTCAGGAAAGAGAGAGAATATTTGAGAGAGAAAACTAAATTCTTTAACTTTATTTAGAACATAACAGGGGTGAATATTTAGGATTGGAACACATACATTTACTTTCTTTACTTGCTGGTATAGGGAGGGAGGTGTTCCAGGCACATCCAACTGGGAGGAGGCCTCGGGGAAGACCCAGGACAAGGTGAGAGATTATATCTCC
>JAODUG010038397.1:0-17534 GCA_027564795.1 Aphredoderus sayanus
CTCTCTCTCTCTCTCTCTCTCTCTCTCTCTCTCTCTCTCTCTCTCTCTCTCTCTCTCTCTCTCTCTCTCCACACACAATGTAATAGACAGAGAGAGGCAGAGCACTTCCAAAACTCTCCTTTTGGCTCCGTCTTCAACAGCTGAGTGTCCCATGACACCCGGGGGAGGAAAAGGAGAGACCAGCATCAGCTACAATGTGTTGGACACAGCAAGCTGTTTTCCATTCCCTGAGCCTGTTGAAAGACAATCTATGTATTTACTATATTTATTCACTATGGGCGTGACTGCTCCGGATAAACAAGAGAGAAAACTTGGCATGAGCATTCATCCGATAGCTTAGATGTAGTATTTTAAGCTGCTATAATCACTTCCCCTTGGTATACTGTCAGTTTCCCTCACAACACAATGATCAGTAGTTATTTTAAGGAAGAGAAAATAATTTTGATAAAACTAATTGTTTGTTTTCACTCTATGTGAATCATTACAACTGTTCACTGTGACATCTCAATAGATTATTTATTTTTTTTCCCATGAAGCTCCACCCTTTTACTCATGAGCATGTCTCCTCCTGTGACCTTGAGTGACAAATGGACCCAGGCAACAGCAATTCCCAGTGTCACATTATACACAACTTGGCTGTCTTTTTTATTGCTGTCTGTTGCTGTAATGGAGGCTTGGCATGAGGTACAATGGAATGCATATCCACGCCTTGCAGTGTGATGTCTTCACTTCATTGTTTAACCCACCCCAAAGCCTAGAAGCCCTATTAACAGAATGTATTGTTAGCACAAAGTTGGAGGCAAACTGAGATTTAAATGCTATTATTTTCTACTATTTTCTACGCCTGACTTTTTGTAAGAGGGATATACAAACTCAAAGGAAAGGTTGACTGTAAAAAATAAACAAAACATAACTGCACACTTTCCTTATTGTATTATAGCCACTTTGACCCAAATGCTTCACGGAGAGGAGCTGGAGAGGATGGAGAGGGAAATGGGGGATATTGTTATTACACCATTGAGAAGGTGGAGGAACATGTGTTGCTTCAACCCTTCAGTGATAAAGGTTACTACTAAACTAGTCTTGCTAGCCAAGCAATCTGGAATGCGTAACATGTTGGCCAGTGCCAACATACTGTATCAGAGTCAGCATGACAATTATGTTCAGTGTATGTGTCAAATGCTTCCGCATTGAAAACACATTCGCTTAAACTTAAATATTCTTTAAGCATGTTCAGCACGTCTGACTGAAAATTGACTGTAAAATAGCAAAATCCATTCTCTGACATCTGCGATCACACGTGCACACACACACACACACACACACACACATATATATTTGGAGCTTGCTAGTGGGTGACAATAGCTGCATTCTTCCCACATTTATATTCACTGAGAATGCTTTGCTCGCTTCATGTGGATCACCTGTCCACTGTGAATGAAGCTCATATATCTTTCCACTGAATGTGTGCCACGTCAGCCCAACAGGGATAAAGCTCACACTATGTAGGAGTGGCAGGGTTACCGTGGCGATATCTAGGCAACCGCAACATCAGCAACAGTTTAGAAACCTCTGGAGATTAAAAGCACACATACACACAGAGAAAGAGAGAGAGATTAGAAAGGCAGAGAGAAGTGTTTTGGAATGGATTGTTAGGTTTGTGTTTAGACGTGTCCCCTACCATCTGCCTTGTTGAAATATTATGTTGTTGCTTCCATCACAAAGTAGGAAAGTTACTGGGATATATACACACTAACACCCATACATTACCACAATACAACTGTAAAGTCCAATATCTTCATTAGCTGATATTTGCTAACAGCTCAAGCCCTGATTCAGAGATTCATATCAGCACAAGACCTGTGTTGCCACGGAATCCCTCTTACACTATCCATCTTGACTATTAAGAGGTACAGTATAGTATGGAACACAGTGACTTGACAAGCAATAAAAGCTAAAAGCAATCAATAGTAATAAAATAGCTAAATTGTTATGCGAAATACAGAACAATTATGGAATGATCAAGATAATTGAATGAATAGAAATACATACTGTACAGTACTTAGTACTAAATATAATGAAAGTAAAACAAACAATTAAGGTAAACAAATAAAATAAGTAATGTAAATGAGTGTGACATCAAAGACTATAAAAACAGGCTTACACTGATTCTGCTAGCCTAATCTCCTTCAGACATTCCTCTCAGGGCCGGACGTTTTACTGTACGTCTGGACATTTGGAGCGTGTTCACACGTGCACACGCTCACGCACATGCACACGCGCCATAGATAGGCAAAGTGAACGTGATCATCCTCCACTTCTTTTTTTGCTTAATTCACTGAAGGAGATGAACAGATCTAATCAGTGCTGACACTGAGCCTTGGCCCCAGCGGAACAAGACACCAGCGGGACCTGATCAGCACTCCTCTGCTCTCTACGTGTTTTTGTAGGCCAAGCTGAACCCCCTCTCAAACAAAGCAGATGACTGCTGTCACCTTCTCCTTTTTCTAGACAACATTATCTCCGTGACTACAGACCTCCCTGGTGGGTCTTTGCCGTGGCATCAAAGGGGCAAAGTGCACAGGCTCTGTGATGCAATGTGCCGGCTTTTCAGTGACCTGCATTCACGTGATTGTGTGTCTGTGTGTGTGTGTGTGTGTGTGTGTGTGTGTGTGTGTGTAGACACCAAGCTGTCTACTTCAAGGTCAGGGTGCATTCAATTTAAGAAATTCATTTCAAATACTCAATTTAAAAAAGTGATAAAGTACCTTTACAAAAGATACCACCGAATACAGGTGTTCTGTGTTCATGGCTGCAACTTTCTTTGGCAGCCTTCATTTTGTCCAAAAAGCACGGCATTTAACATCATTATTAAGGGAATACTCAATTCAAGAGTAATTCCTTCATTCTGCTCAGGATGCGATTCTTTTTTACAGATTAATCCTTTACGTCACAGCAGAATCTTCTCCTGTGTTCTGTTTGAGATTACAGAGGTGGCTTATGTTGGATTTAGGCAAGGCCACCATAACAAAAACCAATACATCACCAGGGGCCTACTAGGACTTACTCACTGATTACTCACTCCCTAGGGGCACAAAAGAAGCGACAGACTGCTGAATATCACTGGCAATTCCCCCAAATTAAATATAGTCAAATATACTGTAGCTGGCATATCATCCTCACCACTCTCATCACTGGGTTGAAGACAAACAGATGGCCCTACAATAATAACAGCTAAGCATTGCATTAGAACATAGGTGCTCAACGTTGGGGTTGTTAAGACTGCATCCAGTGGCTTGGTTTAACATGACTTGAAATTGTAAATAATATGTAGCACTTGTTACGCATGTTGCATGAGTCTTCAACACAATTTACATTCTACTTTATTTCACGCATTCTTCATTCAATCAAACTTTAAGTCATATTTCATTGCCTGCACAATGTTGGAAAAGTGACAAATCATAGTAGCTTGTCTCTAATCACTCAAATTACTTACATTAAGTATATTTAAACATTATTGTATTCACTAATTTATTAGCATTGTTTTTAGAACTAGCAAGCACAAGGTTCTGTTGCTAAGTCATGGCTGTGATGTGTCATAGGCCTACAGTATAGGGCAATAACAGACAAAACTGCGCTCATTGTGTGATATCGCTCGATACATTTGAAATCAATTAGCCTAATAAAATGTAAAAAAAAGAAATAAACGTTGACTGATTAAGTACGTGAAAAAGTAATTATGGTTCCTTTTGCATAGTATCTGGATAAAAGCACCAGCCAAATACTGTAAGTTTAATGTAATGTAATGCAATCTATCCTGAAGGGTAAAAACGATCAGTGGTCTAATTAAAGAACGCTACAAGGTATCACAATGTAACAGACCCCATATCCATTCAGGTAAAGCACAGAAAACAGGCTATGTTTTCCAAGTCCAGTAACAAGCAGGTAACAGGATAGTATGGACAGTTGCATTGCAGCCCCAATGATCCTCAAACATTACACCAGGACTCAGGTAATCAACGTTCTCTTGACTTTCCCATTCTCGTTCGACACAAGGCAAGCAGGTAAGCAGACCTGCCCATTAAAAGTCAAGCTGCTGATAGCGAGACAAGGAACACTACAGGCAACCTGTAAGTTAGTTCCTCTGCTTCTGATCTGTGTGGGTGGGTGTGGGTGTGTGTTGGTGGATGTGTTTGTGAAAGAGAGATAGAAAGAGAGAGGAAGAGAGAGAGAAAGAGAGAGGAAGAGAGAGAGAAAGAGAGAGGAAGAGAGAGTGAAAGAGAGAGAGAGATATTTGACATATATGGTGATGCAGATGTTTTGCGTTCTGCCAACCTGACAGATTACTTAGAAAGGAGACGCGACACAGAAAATGTCATTCCCTTTTTCCCACAAACACAGAGTATTTGTCATTTACATGTCCGGCCCAAAGCCGAACGCTTCTCTAGGTCTGCTTCAGGATAAATGCATTATTCCATTCAAGGAAGACCGTTGCTTTCAATCCCCTAACAACAGGAAAGAGAAGAAAAGGCAATGCGTATGTGCAGTTTAGCCTATGTGTTGAGCGATGTGAACACCACTCTGCTCCTCAACAGGCCAGCAGGGCACGCCAGGCTGCTTGGCCTGCCCGGCTCTTTCAAGTGTGTCATATGAGTGGAAAGTAAGACCTCCTGCTTTTCCAGGGTGGAAACCCAATCTCACCGTTCTCCCCCACCGCCACACACACACACACAACATACTGTGCACCTGCCTCCGTCACTGTGCCACTTTATAGCCCAACACTGAAACGCTTAAGGATCATTTTTAGTCATCTGTCCTTCTAGCTCTCTCTCTCTCTCTCTCTCTCTCTCTCTCTCTCTCTCTCTCTCTCTCTGTATCGCAATCAGTG
This sequence comes from Aphredoderus sayanus, assembly GCA_027564795.1. Taxonomy (NCBI): domain Eukaryota; kingdom Metazoa; phylum Chordata; class Actinopteri; order Percopsiformes; family Aphredoderidae; genus Aphredoderus; species Aphredoderus sayanus. The sequence continues at coordinate 4,889 of JAODUG010038397.1, forward strand.
ACTTGGTGTGGTACAACTATGGCCGTCTATTTTGTTGGCTAAACTGAACAAACTGAACAAAAGGGGTCTACAGGCACCTAATGTAGGAAGGGATCAGTAGGCTAACAGCTTTGATAGGCAGAACATACGATTATACTCCTCACAAAAGTAGATATACAGTAGGCCTACGTGCTATAGACATTTATTTTAGACTCCATCTACAGTATAGCGCGTACAGTAGCCCATGGGAGGTCGACACTGGGAACTTTAAGTGGGAAGGCTTTCCTGGAGAGTGGCCTGAATCGTTGTTGTGTTCCTTCACTTAGCTATAAGTAGCTGCAAACGTGACCTTAAGTCATATGAAAAGGGCAATACTCCAAACTTTATACCTGTTCAAAATCAATGAGCCAGTGTATAACAGTAAAATCTACAAAAGACAGAATAAACAACATTGCAATATTGTATGTATTGAATCCAAATAATTAAAACAAACCAAAAATGAACTATTTGACTACAAAATATTTTAACGACCCCCCTACGTACGTAGGTACTGTACGGCCATGCCTGAACCAACAGCTTGAGAACCATGATAAAATGTGAATACTTTGCATATTCATTACAAAAGATCTGCAGAGGGTGAGAGATCAGGGTGGACATCTAATTCAACAGCGTGGAAGAGGTTAATATTTAGCAGTCTCTGTGGGGCCTGTCCGTATTTAGCCCCGACTATTTGGCTTTAACAGGCACAGACTTGCATCAAGGCCTTCTTGATGAGAAGTGTCTTTCTTCGCCCCGACTCACCAGGGGACAGCGGCTGTTTCCATTATATAACTCCTAAGTAACTCCTTAGCAAAAACAACTACTTATAGTCTCTCTCACCTCTGCTGACAGCTCTGTTGCACACCACCAAGAAATCAAAGCATATGATGGTAACAACACTTCTGGCCTGACTTCAGTGTTTATGACAGGTGCACAGAGAGAAACTCAGGTGATTGTTTACTAGAAGCAGCACCTTTTTTGTTGTGTCTCTTAGCAGAAGTAATACAAAGCTCTAAATCTAAACCCAACTCTCACATGCACAGATGCAGTACTGTATTTGCCTGTATCTGCTAGATATCACCCTCTTTGGGCTTCTATGGGTTCTTAGTGCCAACACACTTAGTACACTTTGGACAACAGAATAGAGGTGGCTCTCATTTTTGGTCTTGGTGTAGTGATTTACACTAACAGCTAGTTATTCAGCTATTGTATTTGATCATAACTGAATAGACATTCTCATGGAAATTACCAGTCATCAGGGCTAACTTACCTACTACTTGTGGACATATACTTAACACATTTCTGAAGCAAGACGCAATCAGCTGTAGGCAGAAAGTGTGCACTGTGCAAACAGAAATATGATTAGTGATGGGTGGCTGCCACCAGCATCTCAGGGTAATTATGCTGTGCTTTGGCCCAGGATCAGATATCAAATCCACTAATCTATCCAGGCTATCACCTTCAACACCCACAGTGGAAGACTTAACAGGGAAAGGGAGTATATACCAATGAAGCTGCTGAATTGGACTGTGGTGTTTAATACTTCAATGGTATGAGCAGGACACACCCAGACATGTATAAAAGAGACATATACATATTGAATATACATTTTTAAAACTGCCAGATAATAAAACTCTACAAAATGCTCAGTAGAAATGAACTGAAATTCCCTTCTGCATCAAAGTCCCTTCTATTGAGCAGGGACCGTAATTCAACAAGACAGACATTTTTATCATACAATATTTTTAGAATGATTATGTAAGATTCTTTCCTATAAGAAAACGAAGAGCATCTTTGGATTTCACTAGAAATCCTAATATCTGCTCATCTTCACGCCATTGCCTGCAGTCTCTTAGCATTGAGGTTCCTCACTCTGGCATGAAGACACTGGGATTTGACAGACACTTATTGCGCTGTTCAAGTAAGCTTTTGTTAACCTCTATTCACAACATTCATGGCACAGCAATAATGCTCTCGTGTTACCATTCACTGTGCAGCCTTTTGAATTGGGATTGCTAAGAGCACATCCACTTCCATTCAGCTTATATAACTTTGTTTACACAAATAGGAACTGCAGTGTTCTAGGCAGCAGGGGCAGATGTTTAAAACAAAAATACTGGACCATTGCCCCCTTTGACCTGTGGATCAGTGTTAAGAGGTGAATTTCTTACATGAAAAGTAGTGTGGTGAGATTATTTTAGGTTTCAACCGGATTCCGGTGTGGACTGAAAACACGCTTTCCTTAATCATTTATTAAATTGATTACAATAATGTGTGGCGCTTAAGCCTACCAGAACTTTTTAGGTCATCAATTTATCTACCTGTAAGTTTAACAGTGTATGTTACAGTATCCTGTATGCCTGTAGACCCAGGCGTATCCTTTCATCTACAGATTCAATTCCACTTTAATCACATTAAAACACTTAACAGCACCACATGTAACAGGATGGAAAACCCATTAAAGCCATGCTGAGGAGAAAGGAAAGGAGAGATTACCTCTGGCAGAAACCTCACTTTCTTTTTAATCAGTAGGTCCAGTAAGATCCAGTATCTCACCATCAATTAGTTTTCAGGAAGGATGGAAACGAGGCTTGTGCGAACGACAATGTATTGGAATTCCTGTTTGAAGCATGTGGATCTACTTATTTATTTACATCTCATGTATTATTATGTAGAGTTGTTGATGATCTGTAAGCATTAATACCTAGTCTAACTGGAGCAAGCATTGACAAATAAAACACAAGTCTTACTGAAGAATAAAGCTTTTATTTGTATTCCCATAGTTCAAGTTTGTCAATCCCACCACATGTAGAGGTGGCAAATAGAGAGAGTGTGTAGGAGGTAGAGCAGGTGATCCATTCTCATTGTGATCGGCGTAAAAACACACTTTCAAACACCATGGGAATGGCCGTCCAAAGAAGGCTGACAAGAAAACAAAAAAGACTGAAAGACTCAATTACAGCAGCTTCTTTGTGACGTTGCTAGCTTTCCCTTCTTAATATTGTAAATACATACTCTTAATTCTATTTCCACTCACTTGTTATGATCACACAACAGTGTAAATTGGAGAGGCCATAACAGCAGGCCACAGAGGACAACACAGTCTCTGATCGTGCTGATCATTTTGCAGCGCTAAGGGGCACCCTGCATAGAAAAGTCAAACAGAAGATATTCTTCTTCAGCTTTCAATACAGCACAAAAGAGTGGAACCTTGGGGGTGGTGGTGGTGGTGGGCCTTGGGGGCTGATATTGACAGTGGGACACAAGAACCTGAGAGGTGGAACTTGACGGTAGGGACATTGAATAATAAAAAAGTAGTACTGGTACATGCTGGCCCCTGTGAGTGAGTGTGTGTGTCACAACGTATTGCAACTGCTAATATTGACCACTCTAGGACTGGCGCTACCAAATTGTTACCATTTTTTTTTAAGAGCAATATTATTTACATCTTCCACACATAAATTATTTCCCCAACTTATCAATGTGTAAGGCATAAAAAGGTATTTTTGAAAAGCAAGTGCCTCAGATACTGACTCCAGCATTGGAAAAGATAAGAGATCAAGTTTTAACGCTGCACCCCCCCCCCCACCCCACCCCACCCCACCCTAAATAAGAAAATGTCATCCAAAAATAAAATAAAATAAAGATAATAATAATAATATTAATTTTAATTATTCAACAATTTCCTAAATGGCACAGAGCAGACTAGATGAAGCAAACTCCAGTACTGTTTCCATCAGATGCCCTGTATGAATGGAAAACCTAAGGTACAAAGGGTCCATATGGAGGCCTTCTCCAGGGGTAACAGTACAAAGGGTGCACGTCTTGGGGCGTCACAAAGCCAGATGAAGTGGGACGCTTCACATTCCCGCCTAACACGAGGAATCACAAATACTATTACTCCACTGCCATTTATCCCAGAGAGGCTGACATTTGACCTCCCCCCATTTATCGCATTACCGCGCCTTTGACCCCTTGAATCCACCGTCAACCTCACATGTCGAATTCGAACGATGAAATTATGCAAATATAGCCCATCTCACGGTGGACATCAATACAGTATATACAAAAAAATTATACAAAATAAAAACTGTAGAATGGAGAGGGGTCAAAAATACATACAAAAAGGCATATGCAAATGTGGCATTCATTAGACAAAAACATACACTTTAAGGTTTTCTTTCGCAAGTAAAATTAGTATTTTCTGCAACAACAAAAAAAAAAGAGAAAAAGAAAATAAAGATCACTGATAAAGAAGCAAGATGTGGCTCTGTCCAGTCAGAAGGGAGGGATAGTAGGCGGGGACCGAGAGTGTCAGAGCTATGTTCATATTAGCTGGATGTGGATAAGGGCAGACGCGTGAAGTGTGGAGAGGTGAATTAAACTGTTTCAAAATCTAAATCCACCGCTCTCCCACACGTGCCTTTGGGCTGGCTTCAGTCTTTGGGACATCCCACTGTGGTTTGTGTGTGTGTGTCTGTGTGTGTGTGTGTGTGTGTGTGTGTGAGTGAGTGTATGAGTGTGTAAGTACGCGTATGTCATTCCAGTGAGATACAAGGTAGGCCATTGGTGCATTAATGGAGAGGTCCGCCTACCCCTGGTGGGTTGGAGTTAGGAGAGGGAGGTCGTCAGTCACTCAGAATGACCTTGACAAAACTGGCCACGTCCGTGTCTTTGGAGTCATGCTGGGTGAAAAATGGATGTTTCTGTATAAAAGAGAAACAATATTAACATTTAAAATTGCTGGCTGAACTTTTGTGGCGCATGCACTGGTTGGCCAGACTCAGTTAACCTACAGTTGGTACAGTAGGTTAACTGGGTGAGTCTGCCCTCTTGTGGACAAAAGAGAATACATATAGCCTGGGTTTCAGAAGTGATGCACATGAAAAGGTGCTGATAAAGTTAGGCTGCTTGATTAAGGGAAATATAATAATCGCAATGATTTTGCACGATTACTCACTGACTTTGTAAAGATATTGCAGTTACTGCACTTACTGTAACCCTTGTGATGTCCTTGAAACCACTCAGCAGCGCCATCTGATTATGTATGATTTTGTGTGTTTTTTAATTGTCATTGCTGTGTGTATTTATTTTATTAATTATTTCTTTATGTATTTGTGTTGTTTTTTGTGTATTCTAACCCTCCTGTTGTCCTTGGGTTTCAAACTCACACCTTGTTGTGCCAGCAGTGCACATCATACGTCTGTGTAAGGTGTAGAATTAGGTTTAGCGCTTTCTATTTGCCACAAAGAGCTAGGGATTTTGGTCATTATGACCCAAAGATCATCACAAGGGTTAAAAAAAACAAACAATACAGTACCATTCAGAAACATGACAAAATAAGAGTTTACTTGCAAAACATATTGTGCAAAATTATATTTTATTTTCTCAATTACATTGCTTTAGATTAATTGCATAGCCCTATGGTAAAGTACATAAAGTACTGGAAGGGAAAAACTAACCATTAATTCTGTGTAGGCTGGCCTCTCACTTGGCTTCTTTCTTAAACTGTTATAAAAAAGAAGAGCAAGATTAAGATACACGAAAAACACCCAACCCTATTGAAGTAGGAATTAAACATTACATAAGTAACAAAGATGAAGCCATTATGTGATTAATATGCAATATATATGCTTAATCATTACATCTTTATTACTTCCTGAGGAAGCTGTCCATATGATCTGATCCTTTGTTAACCCTCCCGCTGAGTGCAATTTCATTCTCTGCTCAAGACCATTCAAATATATTTACATAGAAAATACTTAATACATTTACTAATTACCACTTTAGTAATTATTTCTTACTGGGTTGTCCACGTTTCCTGCAAACATGGCAATAAGAACTTGCGGGGCAAGTATAGCTAAGCTGCGCTTGTAGTAGTTTATCTCAGAACATTGTAGTATCACCATGGCAGATCCACGTTAAAACATCCACCGTCACATAAAAGCTTAGTGTTAAGTAGATTCTCTTGACACCACTGTAGTCTTTTCCTGAATCACATAAGTTCGCACGCACACACACCTGTGTTTCAAACATACCGGGTAGGGGGTTTTGCAGAAGAAAGGATATCAATTTATGACTTAAGGTTTATCCTCGCTTGTGGGCAGAACCAGGGAAGTGCCATCATTTTTGTTGGTAAATATGAGGTGTTCGTGTGTGCTCATATTTACAAACAGAAATGAGGAGCTTCAGTTTGACTTCGCTGCGAGAATCAGTCTGGAGAGGCAAGTAATCCTGACCAATCAGCGTTGTACTGATAGCTACACATATGGTTTAAATGTGATGAGAGCAAAAGTGAATCGAAACAAACAATGGCGGTTCCTACAGATAGAAAGATGGTTCATTCAATTATCTGCCAAGTATTTTTTTAAATTGCCTGCCCTTTTAAAACAGTTTCGATGGATGGCTAACCAGATGGTTGTGTGCACATTCTGTGCATATAATAACCATGCATGATGAACTTGCAAAATTGCAAGTTCGCACAGAATTCACAGGGATTTTCATAGCCGGCCTGGCTATGAAAAGGAAGAACAGAGGAACACAGAGAGGGAGTGTGATGTCATTCTCTGCTCAGGACGCAATTACTCCACTGTATCTTTATGGAAAATAGTTGTTTACTGCTAGATTCATGTTTAAAATATCACACAGAGCACATTTAAGAGCTATACATTTAGTTACATTTCTTAGAAAAAGAATATCATCAGCTATCAATGAGTGAAATGTTCCAATGGACCAGAGGGGGGCAGGAGAAGAGGGGGTGTTTTTTTTATTTTTTATAAAAGATTTGTCACTTTACGGTAAAAGAAAATGACAAAACACCGATCCCTGGTGGGCATTAGATGCCACTGCGTTGAACCAATATTACAGGCCACAAAATATTGTATTTTCAAATTAATGAACAAAGACAAAGACCCACCATTGGGAACTGAAGTCTACAAAATCTGGAGAAAAGCGGTCAGCAGGCAGTTGTGGAGAGGGGTCATCCACCACCTGTTTAAGCTGCTGAAACGGAGTTCCCCACGAGTCATAGGGGAACTTCAGAATGGCCAGCTCAATCTAATAGGAAGAGATAATCATTTTAATACTACTACTACTACTATTAATATTACTCTGACACTAGCTCAGATACAATCTCTGTCAGCAAATTATCGAACTGTTTTGGATTACAGAAAGTGAAATTGCTATTGAAATTCTAGACAACTATCTATACAGGAAGGACAATAAAGATGTATTTAAGTGATAATGGCATCTCTTTTTCACAGAAAAAGTGTTAAAAGGCAGCTTTCATAATAAATAAGATACATGAAAAATTAAAAATAGACTAAAGCAATGTACCAAGCTTCCAGAAGATCAGTGAAGCTAAAAAAACAATACATGATTATGATAATTACAGTATCAAAAATGAGCACAAAACTGTATTATGATATAATTCTGCTCAAAAAGTATCCAGTGTCTGCGCCTTACTCACCATAGTGATGCCTAGACTCCATATGTCTGATTTGACACTGTAGCCTTTCTGGCTGAGGTCAGGGTTTATTCGCTCAGGCTGAAAGAAAAAAAATAGGTAGCAGGGATGGGTGATAACGACGACCAACTTTTACATTAATTACAATTAATGAACAATTATTTTTTGATCTGCCCTCTCAACAATTAAATGTTTTTATATAATTCCACTTGAAAATGAATGCAACACTGCTGGTTAAAAAAAAACGGAAGGGCTTGGACAGAGCAGCTCCAACGGATCAGCAGGCTGTATATCCTGTGTGATCATAGTTCTGAATCTGACTCATGACTACTGTTGCATGTCTCAACAGTCTTGTCCTGTCACTCTCAACTCTGCACTTTATACTTTTTACTCTAGGTTCTTACTTAGAAAACACTAGCATGTTTAGCAGCACTTTGGCGCTTGCCGGTCTCTCTTTTCTGAGCCATGCACTCTTATATTCGATAATGTGATTGTGTTGCAAGTGATTCAATATATTGCCATTGTTACCTGTGTTTGCAAAACTTGTTTTACAGCAGTGTCTACATATGACTTTTTATTTTACATTTAACCCAAACATATCAAACATTGGGAAGTATTAAACCAAACTCATTTTTAGTTTAGTTTATTTTTTAGAGTTTTAAGGCTGTATATATTTTTGACTGGACAGTAAAAGAAAGGCTCTATACTAATTGGTGCAACATGTGTTTCAGTGAGGGATTTACTAGATTAAGAATGTCCCCCACCAGCATCCTTAGATGGGTATGCTAGGATGGTTTGTTCAAAAGCGCCATGTGGATCTCCCGCTGTGCTGTGGCTTTTCAAGTGTTAGATGTCATGCATTTCTACTCTTATTCAAGGTTCCTACAAACCTTCAATCACCATTAGCAGAGTGACTTTTTACTTACCGCCATGTAGGGTTTGCACCCGGCATCCATGGTTTTGGCTACCGAATCCACCAGGTGTCCACTGATGCCAAAGTCACACATCTTCACTTGACCTTGAGTGTTGATGAGGACATTGGAGGGTTTCACATCTGCAAAGGGACAGTGTACAGTATTATTAGGAATGGAAAAACACCCAGATCAAAACAAAGGAAAACATGGTTTCTGAAATCAAAATGACTTGTAGGTGCTGAAACAGAACAAAATGGGTTAAGATCTTTCAATTACCTCTGTGTATTACTGATAGGTTACTGTGGAGGTGCTCTAATGCCTTGACAATCTGTAAACAGATGGAGGGCATACAATCATGTATCATCAGGTGTGGACCAATGCCCAGCTGGATTACATTACAACAAAATGCTCTGAAACAGTAAAATACAGAAGTGGTAGGCATACTGCTACAGTGATCTTTCCCAAGATGTCCTCAGGGATGGTCCTGCCGTTCTCGATAACCTTCTTGTAGAACTTATCCAGCGATGTGTCCATCAGCTCCATGCAAATCCAAACATCACCCTGAGAGCCCAGATATATCAACGAAGAAAGATGATGAATAGTTAACAACTAGATGTCAAAAAGGAGGCAATATAATTTTAGACATAAGTCTTCACCTCTCTGAAGAGGGCACCGTAGAAGGTGACGGTGTAAAAGCAGTCCACCGTCCTCATGGAAATGTCTAGGTCCATAAGCAGTCGTTTCTGCTCCAGTGTGTTGACTGTGGCCCGGATCCTCTGTGGAGAGAATGGCAAGAATTTACCACAGCAAGTTCAAACAATAGAGATCTAGGACAAAAACTGATACTGTTCCCCAGTGAATACTGGAGGCCACTGGGAGAGAAGAGAAGCACATTTTTAACCCTCATGTTGTCCTCCTGGTCAGATGACCCAACGCAGTATCTCTTTGTGGCAGATAGAAGGCACCAATTCTAATTCTACAGTTTACACACACATATGATGTGCACTGCTGGCACACAAGGTAGCGTGTTTGAAACCAGAGGACAACAAGAGGGTTAAAATGCACGAAACAAACAAACAAACAAATGAACGAATAAATAAATAAATACACACAGCACTGAGACTAAAGAGAAGGACACAATCAGTTAGCGCCATATGCTGGCATAAGACGGTAGTGCGTTTGAAACTTGAGGACAAAAGGAGGGTTAAATATAAAGTGGTCTGTATTACAGCATTATTGGAAAGAAGTGTCTTTGAATGTGTGATGACAATTCTTTAAAATAATGCTCTTACCAAGATCTTGTTCATGGATTTATTATTCTTTATAAAGAAGATGGTCTTTATTAATGGTCACCCAAATTCTGTTCCCAAGGCAGGAGAGCTAGGTCATAAAACAATACATCTAATTGCAGTTTGTAGTCTTTACTTCAAAGTATAAAATATAACATTCCTATAGTTAAAGATCATTTCAATGTTGTGCATACTGATTGGATCGATGATCAATTCTAAAATTTCCATTACAAATGTTCATTTGAGTTATGCATGTACAACACCCAACTTTCCATGGTCAGGGTGTCTGGAGTGGGACAATGTAATGAACAATGTTGTTTATTTTATCATTCTGTGACAGAGAGCATCCTACAGTAAGGAATATCACTCTAGTTTGGTAAACCAACATTCAAGATTAAACTACTAGTTCAGCAAAGCACAGACGAGATATATGAGAGAGGACTTAGGTCATTAGACCTCTCATCTTTCCTTCATTATACAAAATACAAACTGCTCTGATCAGGTAGATGCTACAGGATCCCAGTCAGACACAAGAAGAGGCAGTTAAATAGATACAAAAGAAAGGATTGGGCTGGGTTGCACTATGTTGTGAAGGCCCTTTACACTGTTACTGTTGTTGTTGTGAATGCACTGCACCGTATTGTAGGTGTACAGGGAATGTGCATGCTCTGTACTTGTTTGTGGCAGCAAACGCATATTTGTGTGTCCATTACACATTTCCCCAAGGGGCAAAATAAAAATAGTCACATCTCACGAATTGTAAAACATCCTCAATGCTGCGTTTTTAAAGACCATGTAAGAGCATAGACATAAAGACAGTAACATTTTACATGCCTCTTAAAACCTATTTCCATGGATGCAACTGTTCATATACATGTATGACTCACAGCGCTATATTTAAAGTCTGGTGCATCGGCCAAGCAGTCAAATTAAGTAACCTGAGCAGTGAGCAGACAGCCCTACCTTGACAGCCATGATAACTCCACTGGGCACATGTTTCATCTTGTCCACCACCCCGTATGCACCCCTGCCCAACTCAGCAATCTGCTCCAAGTCATCTGCCTTTACTACAAAGTTCTGGACATGAGACAAGAGCAAGGGGAGATGTTATGTTTGTGCACAAAGTATAATAATAATAATAATAATAATAATAATAATAATAATAATAATAATAATAATAATAATAATAATAATAATAACAACAACAACAACAATTAAAAAAGTGTATTATTCATAAAATAATCTTGTGGCCCTTCCAAAAGCATCTTGCAATACTTTGGAAGGCCTGCATCACACAAAATTACCTTGTCTCCAATAGTGACACAAGCTTTAGAGTCAAGATCACGGGGGGGTCTGCAGTGAGACAAACCGTAATAAATACTAAAATAAAATCAATCAATAAATACATTTCTTACACAATTTTAACAAAGATTTAGAAAACCCTATAGGGTAAGAACGCTAAAAGAAGAAAACATAATCTAAAAAGTAGAAAATATAATAATGCCCATTATGAAAAATATAAAGTCTTACGCAGCTGCTGCTGGTGGGGGCTGCTCAAACACCTCTTTGGGCAGTGACAGCCCGGGGTTTTTCTTTCTTCCTAAAGGACAACAGAAAAAAATATAACATACTCAAATCAGAATTGCTTTTAGGGTTTATAAACAAATTCCCTACATACAGTACAGGCCAAAAGTTTGGACACACCTTCCCATGTACTGTACATAGGTCTACATTTGTAACACTTCCATCAGTAATATCAGGATCTGCTATTAAATACCGCATTTCATTTGTATATGGTAGAACTAACGGTTGAAGTTCTAGTCAACAATAGAGAGAAGGTGGTATACATCAGGGGTTTCCAAACCTTGCCACACCAAGGACCCCTAAATAGCATAAGCCAATTGCAAGAGCCCCCTCTTATGGTAGTAAACCAAATGCAATGAAATGCAATATAACTATTAAAATGTTTGTTTTAGTAATTAGTTAGTAGTGCCAGTTTTTGTAAGAGGAATTTTTGTATTTCATAATCTGGTCATGCCACTGCATTCATGGTTGAAGGAGTTGATATTAGGCATCTTCGAAGATGCTTCAGGCTATACACTACACAGCTAAATCAAGCCATATTACATGGATAGGCCGTAATGCTTGACAGGAGATCTGCAACAACCTGAAAGCAAACTCTTTCTAAATAAAAATGGTGGCGACTGGATTTGCATGAGGGGACAAGGGGAACATAATTGTACTATGTCAGTTTTAAAGTAATCACTCTTGAATCGAGGCATTTTAAAAGTTGTAACACCAAAATGTAACATCAAAAATTCTATTACATTTAATTGTCAATGATCATTTTAAATTAGATGAATTTGATTGAATAATTTAGTTTTAATTACATATGTATAACATCCACCCCTTGCATACTATTTACATTTAGGCTACTATGGCACCTTTCAAATATAACTTATTGATTAATTTACTTATTTTAAAATATGAATAAATTAATAAAATAGAAATGTATTTCTTGTTAATAAAATAGAAATGTACTTCTTGTTATTTTCTCTTTTGAAGTATACATAGCTAGATAGCTATCTCAGGCATTGGGATAGACAACGTAATGTGAGAGATGTTAGATGAAAAATGTAGTCGTCATAAAATTCGGCCTACAAAAAAAGTATTTTTTACTATACATTCATCCATCTTTGCATTTTTGTATATATTTTCATTTCATTTTTATATTTCTTATAAATATTGTTCTCCCTTATCAACGACCCCCCGGCGCCCTCTTGTGGCCCAGTTCAAAAACCATTGTCCTAAATGACTAATAAGCATTGGTATGATGACTCAAATACTAGAGAGTATTTGAGTAAAAACAGTGGAAGAAAACGTCTTCCTCCATGATTTGAATATAGTCAATGTAAAACCAAAATATACATTTGGCTTGTTTGGGGGGGGGGGGGGGGGTT